>VUQI01053270.1:0-17024 GCA_015106735.1 Paratilapia polleni | reverse complement strand
AAAAAAATTAAAAAGAAATAAATTCAAAATTGAATTATAATTGCTCAAATTCCATTAACTCCATTGGCCATGCATCGCTTGCTGACATTCCTCTTGGCTCTTATAAATTCACACATACAAAACCAACAAAAACACATCTATCGAACAACTGAGTTCAACTGAATATTGCCTAAAATTAGAGAAAGATGTGGATGCATTCAACACATAACTAAGAGAGAAGGAACAAACTGTGAATGACTACAAAATTACTTAAAGACTCTGTTCTGACGTTTAGAGGCAAAAACTGACCTTTAAAGCCAAACTCTGACAGGATATATTTAATTCCTGAGGTTGGAACATACTCTTGTTTTGTTTGTATAGACCTCAAGATACACAGAAAGCCAAGGGGAAAAAGCAAGGTAAATTCCAATAAATTGCTCCAAATTGTCTACTTCAACTGAAAACATGCACTCTTGTGTTTTTATCCTGTTTTTGCCAAGGTTGCCCAAAATGTCAAAATTATGAAACATCAAGCAGGCTTATTCACACACTGGTAATATCCATCAAAAACCAACCCAATCCTTCTATGGTAGCAGGATGGTCTAGAAATGTACGCTAAAGTCACTCTTCACACCCTGCAAACAACGAGTAGGCTCAGGAAATGTTTTCATGTCAGCCCAAATCTAAATCCTTCTATGCCAAAGATTTATAAGTGGGCTGCACCACAACCCACCACAACCCACAAAAAATTTGTTTAATTTAAAGTGTTCAGGTAACACTAAACCCCTTTCAGACATGCACTCCTTTCCGTTAATCTGGCGGCATCTTAATGTGCTTCATGTCTGAATGAGCACCCTGGTCACTTTTCGTAAAAGCTGTGAAGGCCAGGTCTACCTAGTAACATTTACATCTCTCTTCCAACATGGCATTCATACAAGTATGAATGCATGCTGTCACATATGCATCGCCCTAAACAGTATTAAAATATGTATAGCTTTTTTTGTGTGTGTTTTTACTGTATTGAGCCCAGAAGAAACATCTATTTCTCCAAACGTGTGTGGGACGGGCAGCTCACTCAACAGCACCGTGCAGCCCACACACACAAAATCAGAGATATCCTGCCGTGTCTGACAATGAAGGAGAGCGCAAAAGTGCGTTTACACTTTACAGAGTGATACTTACAATGCCCAATGACACCAGTGCAACAAATCTTTTGGATATATGGCAAAAGTTGCCTCTTCCACTATTGATGATATATCTTTAATCTATTAATCATGCCTGTATGACATGATAAAACCAGCAATGTTATATATCCCGTGTCTGAAAGAGGATTACGTGAAACCAGCCTGAGAGACAATCAGGTCAAGTTAACAACACATTTTCAATCTGTACCGGATCAAGTTCCCTCAATAAAAGCAACAATCAGTTTGATTCACCACTCAAACCTACTCTTACTTCAGTTCTGCTTTCCCACCTTGTCGAACACTGTGTACTATGTGTAGTTACACAACTGGTCGAACAGGCTTATTGTTACAAAAGCATCACTACACCTGACTTCAAACTAAGGCTTGTTACATACTCCACAAAAGCCACAACAATTATGTGGCACACTTGTTTCTACTTTGTTATTGTTAGAGATGATCTTTATGGAGAATGCAGTTTGTGGTGCTGTCCACCTGAACAGCATTACAGAGAGAGATGCTTGTTCAACACCCTGATTGATATATAAAGGGGGGGACAAAATGTATAGAAACATTTGTCAGTATAAAGCAATACAGCTCAACCGCACTTTAACTCGCAGCCACCAAAGCTGGCCATTATCAATGGATATCGTGGGCCTGTAGCGAATACAGTGTTTTGGAGAAACAATAATAAATCCATGTAGTCTGGATATGTTTCTATAACTAAAACCTGTTTACAATTTACTGATCTGTATTTTTTTATTTTTTGCTTTACCTGAAACATGCAATGATGCACTTAAATATTTGCTGTGATAAAATCTGGACTGCACATTTCATTATGCAGGAAGGACATTAGGCACACATTTTTATGTAGAGTATATAAGAGGCCTTCACCCAGCACCAAACAGAAAGTGCTAAAGTGACAAAAACCCAACTTCTGATTCTGACCATGTTCCAGGCAACATTTAAGCTTTAACATTCAACAAGGAACCAGCTGTGCCCCTATAACGTCTAACAGAAACTATAAATGCTTGACAATACTCCAATATCAGCTGCCTCCCTCATCTCCACTAGTCCAGAGACCTTGCTTGCTCACAATCACCCACTTAACCAAGTAGCCATCCACTGAGAGGCCAACTAGTTGGACTAAGTTAGCCAAGATGGAGAATGGGGGAGATTGCTTCAGATTTAAAGCACATTTGAATCACAACCTTGCCCCCTCTCCCATTTTTCCCCTTTAAACTGTCCCTTATGTAAATACACATGCTCACGCACGTGCACACACACATACACACACACACACATACATTTGCAGTGTGTAAGGAGCGTGTTGGGGGGGGGGGTTGGACTATCGATAAGGGGGTTCTGGCGTGTGGTAAGGGTAATCGTGGCGCTGGGGCATGGGTTGCCCGTGTGCGGGTGTCTGCTCATACGGTGTGGATGTGGAGTAGCTTCCCGCCGCGTAAGCTCCTGATGAATCATATGCTCCTGGTGCCCCGTAGCCTGATGATGTGTCATAGCCCGCTGAGGTGTCATAGCTTCCAGACGAGGTGTTGTAGTTCCCAGATGAAGTGTCGTAGCTCCCCGTTGAGGCGTCATAACCTCCCGAAGTGTTGTATGTTGCTGGGGCTACATAGGATCCCGATGCGGCATATGTCGGGGGTGCTGTGTATGTCCCTGGGGGTGCAGGGGTTGTGGTGGAGGCAGGTGCCTGTGTGGTCGCCGGTGGAGGCGGAGGAGGTGGTGGAGGAGGGGGATTGGTGTAGGCATACTGGAGGTACTGGTACTGTTGCTGGTACTGTTGATACTGTTGGTATTGATGCATTTGTTGGTAGTATTCTGTATACGACCTGGAGTCAAGGTTAGAGTTGAGGAACAGGTAGAAGGAACCAGAAGAAAGAACATTAACATCAATATTAGCCTAAAAAATAAAAAATAAAATAAAATAAAATCTCAGATATATTTTTGCATTTTATGACAACTATGTAAATAAACTACTGTAATTTTTACTACTATAATTTTTGTATTATGAGTGTAAGCTGAATTAAACATTTTTCTTCTAGTTCTAACTGCTATTCAATTAAATTATATTTATATAGCGCCAAATCACAACAACAGTCGCCTCAAGGCACTTTATATTTTAGGGTAAAGACCCTACATTCTCAATATTTAAATGTTATGTGTACCTAGCAACAGGATCTGCTCCTTCAGGAGTTGTGGTGGCAGCGGCGGGTTCCTCAGGTGCTCCAGGTGGTGTTGGCAGCAGGGCACGTCGTTTGGGGCGTACCTGAGCAAAGGAACCCGGAACAGGGTCAGGGAGAAGTGGGGCTCGATTTCCTCTTATTGGGCTGCGGTCCCGCTCATTTTCTGAAGATGTTGCCTTTCTCCCTGCCTGCTGCTCTGCAAGAACCTTGAACCATAAATACACATAAATTATGTCACTTTTTGAGACACAGAAATATACAAAGAAGGACATGAGACATTTTTACTCCAACGTTAACAGACCTTCTGTCCTTCCTGAAAGAACTTTGCTCTTGCTGCCTCAAAAAGTGTTGTTGGATCTGGTACAGTCTGTGGCTCTACCTCTTCCTCACATGCGCTTGATCCAGAATTGTGATTGGCCAGCTCTTGATACACCTGGTCAGCAACGGCTCCATACACTTGGCTGGCAAGAGCTCCGTATATGACTCCATCTGCACCTTTAGCACTGGTGATTCCTTTCAGGGCAGCATAGGTGGGGTCAAAGGATGTGGTGTTGTAGAATGAGTTATGGACACTTTGTTGAACCTGCAATGAAAGAAGAAAATGCTCCAATCTAATTTGTCTAAACTCAACGGTGTAACCTATAAAGTACAAATTAAAGCTCACCAGACCTGAATGAAAATAAGTCTATTAAAAAAATGTGTGGCACAATATTCATTAGTTTTAAAAGACCATGACCAGGAGGCTTCAAATGACAGTGGACATCCTGCTAGAAAATCTATTTACTTGTATGGGTAGTCCAGCGGCGGCGGCTGCAGCTGCAGCAAGTACAGCTGCCTGACTCTGGTGATGCTCTAGTGATGGAGGCGGTCGGGGAAGAAGACCCTCTCTGCCACCTGCAAGTAGAGTGAGGTCGAAAACATGATGAGAATACAATATGCATTTCATTATTGGAAAACAACTGGATTCTTCATCACCTGCCATTGCGGTACCTGTAGGGTTAGTTGAATTTCCGGCTGTTACAATCTGGTTGATCAAAGGTTGGGCTTTGGACAGCTCTACAGCCAACTGACGCCCCTTGAACATGGTCCCATTGAGCGCCTCGATAGCCACCAAGGCCTCCTCCTTCCTCTCCATATGCACAAACGCATAGCCAACATTTGAGCATAGCCTGGCTGTAGAGTTTACAGGAAACAGAAAGATTAATGTTAGTCTGAGGCTGATTTTATATTTTGTATAATATATTGTCAATGTTTGTTTCACGTTAACTTGAAAGATTAAACCATGATGCAACCCAGAAAGATCACTTGCTCAAAATTTAGAGCCTCGAAATCTGATTAGATTAATATTACCTTACACTGTTCTTATGCAAACCAGCTCAATTTAATTCAGTGAAGATACAAATTTCTCACACACACAAAGCATGTTTTGTACCATCTCTATAGATGATAAGGCTTTTTACACCTTACCTTTGACTTTATCACAGTCTAAAACTCTACCAAAGGATGAGAACAGCCCATGCAAGTCATCTGCTGAACATGTTGCGCTGAGATTCCCCACAAAAACTTTAGTGGAGTTAGGTGGGCGTGCACGTGACTCCTCGACCACCAGGGGTCTACCTCTGTACTCTTTGCCATCAAGATGCCGTATAGCCCTGTTAATGTGAGAACAGGTTCATCAGAAACAGATGCACAACAACGGATGAGACCATCAGTAATAACATTGTAGCTGACATTAGCAATATACACTCACCAGCTACTTCACTAGGTACACCTGTTCAACTGCAATGCAAATATCTAATCAGCCAATAACAAGATCAGAGAAAAAGGAGAGGGAGGATGGGCTACGGAAACAAGAACAAATGAATGTGTAGTGCAAGTAGGCATTTATAGACGTATGACTGGAAGGTGAGTGTTTAGGGTGTGGTCCAGCTCCTGAAATTCAGATAAATTATCCCCAATTGGGGGAGAAAAAAAAAGTTGCCTGGTCTGATGAGTCCCAATTTCTGCTGCGACATTCAGATGGTATGGTCAGAATTTGGCATAAACAACATGGAAGCATGGATCCATCCTGTCTTGTATTAATGGTTCAGGCTGGTGGTGTGGGGGATATTTTCTTTGGGCCCCTTAGTACCAACTGAGCATCATTTAAATGCCACAGCCTACCTGAGCATTGTTGCTGACCATATCCATCCCTTTATGACCACAGCGTAGCCATCTTCTAATGGCTGCTTCCAGCAGGAAAATGCACCATGTCACAAAGCTCTTGAACATGACAATGAGTTCACTGTACTCAAATGGCCTCCACAGCCACCAGATCTCAATCCAATAGAGCACCTTTGGGATGCGGTAGAACGTGAGATTTGCATCATGGGTGTGCAGCTGACAAATCGGCAGCAACTGCACGATGCTATCATGTCAATATGGACCAAAATCACCTAGGAATATTTCCAGCACCTTGTTGAATCTGTGCCACGAAGAATTAAGGCAGTTCTGCAGGCAAAAAGGATCCAACCCAGTACTAGCAAGGTGTACCTTACAAAGTGCCCGGTAAGTGTATATAGGAGAGATGAAACCAACGTAATACTAATATTGCTGCCAACCTTTCCTTGTTTTACTAACTGCACATTTAACAAGAAGTTAACAGTATCACACTGTAAAGGAACTAAAAAAAGTTTCTATAATTAGTCATATCACTGCAGTGTTTGGTGAGGGAGCGGTCCAGTTCCTATTATTTCTTGCATTTATAGTATTTCCAGTATCTTAAAGTTTTTCAGACTCTGCAGCCTGTCACTTCTATTATACAAGCTCTAGACCTGTATAAACTTTGCTAATTTTATTGTTTGATCTAGGCCTGCCAAACGCCTCACTTTTTTGGCTTTTGATAGTGAACGAGACAGTGCTTGTATCTGGATTGTGTTTTTCTCCTCCACACATCAGACAGTCCCACAGTGTGCTTTTTCAGCTGTAAAAAGGCTGCTGCAAACTGATAACTGCTCAGTGTGTTTTAGGCTTCAATTGAAGACTCATATCAGGTGAGAAAGTGACACTCAGCAAGTTCTTATATTAGGATGTTATGCATGCATGTTGGAGCTTTTAATTAGTTTTAACCAGTCAGACTGGAAAGGTCAACTATATTTTCTTTTTTAAATGCTCTATACAAACATTTGTTATTTAAATGTTTAACATGTACACATAACATGTACACTTTCATCCATATTCACTTTTCATCTCAGTTAGTTCCCAGAGTAGATTTGCTCATTTCTGTGTAGTTCTTGTTTTAACACAATAACTAAACTGAAAATAACTAGATTTACTCAAAAATATTGTTTATTACAAAGAAGTATTTGCCAGAAATTCAGAATAAGTAGCACAATACACAAAAACAAACAGAACCACACACTCTGTGAAAGTAGAGAGTCATGTCACCATTGCCTCCTCGTGTTAACAAATCTGACTAAACTCTCAAAGATTAAAACTAAAGACATTTTTCTTGTTTTGCATTTATTTAATTTATTAAGTACAGCTTTGTTTTCCTACAGTCTAGTTTTAAATTTCTATTTCGGCTAAAAAAATATTTTTCACTTTTTTTTTTTTTTAAGTTTAGTTTTACTTAAATATAATAACCTGCACTGTAGCATAAATCACCCTTTCTGGTCTGCAGTTAACTGAGTTGTAACATACAGTGAATGCATCTTTGTGTACGGTGCACAGCAACTGCCCAATTATTCATAATTTGTACCTTACATTAGATTCATAACTTTTTTTCCTATTTTACTGACAGTGTGTGATTTGGTTTGCTATATGGATGGCAGGGTTTCTGACTCAAAACTGGCTTTTGAAGGTGACTACGCACATCAGCACAATTGGTCAGAACATAGTTAAGTAAGGGAACACAGACTCTTTGCCTTAACAGATGTCTGTGCATTTTATTTAAGGGTCTGTTGATGAGCCATAATTAATTTGGGGATTAGGTTTATTTTACTACACAGTGAAAATCACTGATGCAAATGTTCTCTTTCCGATGAACAGCTTATGTTTACAAGACGAGACTTTTAGATGAAAGTCAGGACTCCTTTAAATGAATGAAATTGAAACCCACTCTGTTCTTATGCTTAATCAAAAGCAGCAAAAACTACATCTTAATCTAGCTTTAAAAATGATGTTTGCGTATAAAATAGACCATCCAATTTTACATGATCTCCAAGATATGCAAGAAAACTTAAAAGCAAAACACTGATCATATCTAATAATAGTACTGGACAATGTAATACCTGTCTGCTGCCCCCTCTCCCTTCAGGGTAACGAAGGCGTACTGTCTGAGCAACGAGCAGGTGTTGATCTCTCCGTATGGAGCAAAGAGCTTATTTATTTCTTCATGAGTAGCGTCTATAGGAAGGTTCCCTACAAACAGCTTCACGTTGTCACCGCTCATCTCTATAATAACCAGGCATCTGCAAAAGAGCAAACGGGATGCAGAGGACGTTTGATTAAAACAGATACTCTGAGTAACGGTAGCAGGCTAGCTAGACGTTTAGTGGACCTCAACAGAAAATTTCCTCTCTTGACAAAAGTTCCGAGAGGCCCATCAAAGTTGATTTATTATTATGTTACTATTAAAGGTTATTACCAGGTGGAGTTGTTATTTAGTAGTGCATTTGCCGGATTGCCACTTGGAACTCATCGTACCGACGCTAGCAGGTATTATTTGCTAAGATAATAAAACTATTAACTTCAACGGCGAAAATGCTTCCGTTTAAATTAGCTGCAGCCTGTAAAACTGCTAGGTTAGCTGCAGACTGACAAAGGACGCAAAAATGGCAACATGCAATTGTTTATATGGCATAATGTAAGCTCCGTTACACGACCAACAGTAGGCTAAAAACTCCACACACTACTGGCCATCTTGTTGAACGCCAATATTAACCATGTAGCGTTAGCTAGCCTTAGCTAGCGTTAGCTACGCTAGCTAGCGTTAGCTAGCGTTAGCTAACGCTAACGTTGGGGTTTTTAATCAGAGTGGAAGCAAACGTTCGCTAAAGCTAAGACGAGCTCTCTGCATTCAGTTATCGCAAAACACAATAACTTATCCCGCCGAGTGTTCATATTTGTACAAAAAGTAAGAAAAGCTTTAGTTATGCCAGCAAAGTACAGAGAAGCCTTACCCAACGCGGTCCTGGAACTGTTGTATTAAAACCTCACATCCGTATCCGGTTTCTTGAGGTAGCGTGGCACCCATGGGGGCGCAGTTTCACCAAGACGGTCACATATATGGGCATACCACAATTATACTTACATATCTTCACCAAAACTGTCTAACTAATTTACAAAAGTAGACTTTAGCGATTAAGAAAATGGATGAATTGATGTTATGGGAAACAATCTGGAACAACGGATCTTCCCCTACCTGTTAAATCCCACTTTAACCCCGGTGTAACTCCTCTTTTAAAGCTACTTGTTACTACTATTTGTGATTACAAAGTAATATCGTAATAATAACATGAATTAAACTAGCTGCGATTTTTCTCATGGCTAGGCATAACACAGATATACTCATTTTTGAGTTTGGGACACGTGAGTCTGGCTCTTGGCGCCTCCAGGTGAGATCAGGTGGTTGAGGAGGAGGAGCCAAAGGAGACCTCTCCAGATCTGGTTGCACACGTCATGACAGGCCAGAGTGGAAGAGAAGTTAACTTTTCATCGTATTAACACGTTGGTAGAAGAACATGAAGCATGCCATCATAAAGTGGATCCGGAGGTGATAAAAGAAGAAGAACCGGAGCGCAGAGGTAGTTGAACAATTCAACTTGGTTGTGTGAAAATAAGATTAGCGTGGAACACATAATTAGATAGTTAAAGTTGGGTGATTGGAGCTCAAGAAGCCCGTGCGCAGCACAGTTTGAGAAGGAAATGTACAAGTTTTAGAGGAATGCATACTGCGGAGCCAGACAGATGTTGACGTGTATAGGCTGTTGATACGTTCAGATTCATGAGGACAACTGTACCAGTAACATTTGCGTTTATTTTAACATTTAATGATGTGTTGTGGCGTTTGTGTGTGCTGTTGGTGTGTCTATAATTTAAAGATGTTCCCCATAGGTTGCTATTTCATTTAAGCTCTATTTGAGCTGCTGTGCCAAGCCAGGACTTGCTGGTCCAATCCAGGCAGATTTATTATACAGGTGTGTGTCTCTGTTTGTGTGCAGCAATCTCACCCATCTTTCTATTATAAATCAGAGGCATGTTATAGCCACCAGTAGAATTACAGGTCTACATGATGATTTGAAGTACAATCAATAATCATGGTGTGTGTGTTTAGATGGCACAGCAAGAAGAACCCCTGTATGACTTCCCAGAGCCCACCCAACCCTCAGAGCGCAAGCTGTTGCATCAGAGGGGACGGGGTTCCCTGAAAAGCATCAGCGTATTGGACCGTCTCCTGCTTACAGTTCCTGTCTGGCTCCAGCTGTCAATCAACCCTGCCACAGCACTACATGTACTCCAGAGGGAGCCTCCTGGGGTCAGAGACATACGCGCACACACACACAGAGTATACTCTTTATCAGACTTGACCTTCATACATCCACGCTCAGTGTTCCTCTCTTACCTTTTCTTACACACTTAGTAAACAGTTGTGCTGTCCTGCAGACATTCCTGGTGCGAAAGTCTCGCACATCCCAAAGAAACGTGCTCTGTGTGCGTTTGACGGATGACAGCGTGCCATCGTTTGTTCAGCAGTTTGGCATCAGGGAGGAACACTCCAGTAAGAGCATTACCTCAACACTTAGCAGTGTTTAGAAGAGTCCACTCACACTTTAGGACAGCATGTTAACATTTAAAATACCTCTGTGCTGGATGCAATTCCAAATCAACATTTTATTTAATTGTATTCTTTTGGCTAGGTATGATATACACCATATGCTCAATTACTTTATTGTTTATTTCAGCAGATTTGAAAAAAAAAAAAAAGATGATTATAATATTGTCAGCCATTCTATGAAGGGATTGGTTTACTGGTTTCAACGCATGTCTCATTTAATCTAGCCTTAAAATATTTTCATTCTGAAGTTGCTATAATTAAATATCAGACAGTGGGTGGCTTTAAATTAGTTTATGGATCAAACTACATTATAATTTCTGTGGCATTACACGGTACTTACACACGATTACAGCTAACTTTCAGACCAAAACAAAGATACCTTTCATTGTGTCTCGTTTTATAGTCATTTAACACTCTGGACTATAGCCCGAATATCCCAGTCAGTAATACCTCATAGAAACCACATTATTAATACAATCTACCCTTCCCGCTCTCTAAACATCCCTGACCTTTTGAATTTTCTTCATCTGCAGCGCTGTCTCTGGAGACTTCAGCCATCAGCTTTCCAGATCTCCCAAGGCTAATTTCCTTTTACTGTGTTAGCAGGTAAAATGTTGTCTTCCTCATTCTCATTTTCCTCGGTGGTTGTTTTCAAATTTTGTGATAAATTTTTTTTTTTTATCCTTTTCTCAAGTCCTACTACATTATCATCAATTCTTCATCTTTTTTTCTATATTAATCTGCCAATACCTGTTTATCTGCAAGAACTAACGCTAAGGTATGCGTGTTTTTGTCAGAGATGTGTTACCTTTCCCTTTGGAGCTTCCTGAAGCCATTGCAAGGGCAACATCACACAAAGAGCTCGAGTCCATCTCACATATGGGAATAGGTTGGTCGTTTCCTTGTTTACTGATGATTTTGTAATCATGCACAACTTCAAATACTTTGGCCTTAAAGGATTTATTTAAACAAGTCATTACCTCCAAGCTGCATGCTAACAAACAAACATTGGGGAAACGTTGTGTGTAGGTGTGCCTTTTCTTTCCTCCACAGATTTCTTAATTATTTTACTGATAAAATATCAGTAAAATAAGAATAAAAGATATTAAGAAACACCAGTAAATTACTGGATTTTTTTAAGGCATGCTTTGTCACAATGTTGCCAAAAAGAGAGTTTTTGTACATTTTGTGCAGTTTATAAAATGAAAAATATATCACTACGTAAAAATAACCAAAGCATGTGTTTCATTTTATAGAGTTTTGGAATTCCCATCTAAATGTCCGTGGTCCACGGGAGATACCTAAGCCCCGAAATAACAAGGAGAAGAAGCCAGATGTTGTAACATCAGCCTCGCCCGCGTCTGCACCACAGACAAGCTCTGCAGCTCCACCTGACTCAGCTCCACAGTCAGACTCAGACAACCAGCTCAACACAGCACCTGAATCAGACACCAAGAATTCGGGTCTAAATCCCACCTTGTTCCACGAGTTTTGTCCAATCACGACGCGCAGTCCCTCAGAGCTGGATTGTGGCTCTCGCCTGGGTGCTCTCTGTTTCATCAACCCTCTTTTCCTGCAGTCTCAGAACACTTTATCTAGACGGCGCATGTTCAAACACAGTCTCAAGGTTCGGGTTTCCACAGAGACATCAACCATGCTGTCACCCCCACTTGCTCCACCACCTCCGCCACCTCTAGTGCCAAAAGCAAAGGGGAGATGTGAAGCCCAGAAAGGGGGGCAAGAAATGCTTCAGCTGAGTGAAGGCCAGGCTGCTCAGATTTATCCAGCAGCTAAAGACACACAACCCCAGCCTGTGATGCAGGACAGTCCCAGTGATGCTCAAGTGCAGCCTTCATCAACAATTCCTCACATCCAGCCTGAGATGCAGGAGCAGCAGATGGAAGCAGACCAAAGTAAAGGAGTTAAAGAAGAGGAGGCTACAGCTCAGCTACCAGCAATTAAGGAGCATCTCCCAGATGACTCCGACTACATGAAACCCTCGCCAGTGACCAATTCCTCCAATTGTGCCTCACTCTCTCCTTACATGTCCCCATCCGTTTCGCCTATGGCACCTCCCAAACTGTCTCCATCCCTCTCTCCTCATGACTCTCCCAGTGCTTCTCCTTATCAATCCCCATCTTTATTTCCCAAGATTCCCCTTTCTCTCTCTCCTTATGACTCACCCACCCTTTCTCCCTCCCATTCTCCTTATCGGTCCCCATCTCTTTCTCCTAAGGTCCCCGACTCCCCCTCTCCTTCCACCTCTCAACCCTTCTCTCCGCTGGCAGAACAAGCCTGCGATGCACGTTCTACTCCTTCAACACCCGATCAGCTGAGCTCAGATAGGGAGGCTGAGGAGGAGGAGGGAGGAGATATGAAAGAAAATACGGACAAAGATGGACAGACAAAAGAGGAGGAAGAGCTGTGCAAAAAGAAGGAAGAAAAGGAAAAGGATTTGGCGTTGATACAGCAACAGTCAAGTCACTCTATTTTTTTTTTAAAAATACAATAAAACAACCTGCCAGGATGCCAGTTGTTTCTTCAGAGTAACCCTTTGTTATTAAAATTTACTGAAAGTGAGTAAATTCATGAAAATACAAATTAAACCAGTTATGATTCTGGTAGTGGGAAAAAAAAGCCACCAAGATCTTAAACAAATTTTTATTTGTGTCGATTCAACATCGAATTTCTTACTTGGAGAGTTTTTCAGGCCCTTCAGAAAGAGCAATCACACTAATCTGTGATGCCTTTATACCAAACCTGGCAAAAAAAAAAAGCATTAAGTACAGCTACTTAACAGTCTAAACCTCTCAAATCATTAACACAAAATGGACATCAAAAGGAACAGTTGTAAAGACCGCAAAATTTGATTCCAAGAGTTGACTAAAAATTATTCAGAGACATCGCTTTGAGTTGCCATAGTGAAGATTTGTAAAGCCAGTTTTTGATTTTTTTTTTTTTGGTGCAGGAATCATTTTCAAATGTCAGGTTGCATCAGTTTAATTGATAGTTCTTACTACTTCTCATTAGAAAAATATGTTTACTAAATGCACCTACAAGAGTGATGGTGTCATATTAATACTCATCTCACTTATTTGTATCTGATGGTTATCATCACAAACAGACCTGACACTGAACCAGAGTGCTTTAAGAATCAGAGTTGTTGCTTGAAAAGTTGTGGCTGGCGTATGTGGCAGATCTGGTCTGGTCTGCTCTTATGGCTTTATTTGATGTAATAAAGAATCAGTCTGCTATTGCATACAGTTAAAAAAAAATCTGATTTCTGTTGGTATTTTTGGAGAAATTACAGAGCAGATCATCCATCCATACATCAACACCAGCAGGGAGCGTCTTGTTTGCTCAGCTCCAGCAGGTCGGACTCCAGCTGCTCTGCGTCGTCTTGGAAGCGCTCGGTAAAGGAGCGAATCAAACCTGCCGCGCTGCCTTCATATTCCACCAGCTCAACACTGTCCCCTGGAAATCAAACACACACAGACTGAATAATTAATTCTGGCAGAACAGGACTAATTCACTTGTTTATATGTATGTATAATTGCTGCCTGTAACAAAAGTTTGAACAGTAACATATTTTTAATGTTATTTGTACATTGGTTAATGTTTCCATGTACTGATGAAGCAGTGCGAATACAAAGTTGACACTACTTGTCTTTAAGTAAACTTTGTGAGAAGGTATTCTTGGAGGTTTCTAAATAAAACTTGGGGTCAACCTTTCCATTCATTAGGTGCTTATCAATTTTTGGCTAGAAGTGAAAACAGCTACACCACCATCTTCTTCTTCTTCTTCTTTCGGCTGCTCTCTTTAGGGGTCGCCACATCTCACCTTATCCCTAGCATCCTCTTCTGTCACACCAACCCTCTGCATGTCCTCCTTCACTACGTCCATGAACCTTCTCTGTGGTCTTCCCCTTTTCCTCCTGACTGGCAGCTCTATCATCAACATCCTTTGTCCAACATATTCACTATCTCTCCTCTGCACATGTCCAAACCATCTCAGCCTTAGCTCTCTAACTTTGTCTCCAAAACACTCAACCTGAGCTGTCCCTCTGATGTACTCATTTCTAATCCTGTCCATCCTGGTCACTCCCAATAAAACCCTTAGCATCCTCAGCTCTGCCGCCTCCAGCTCGGCCTCCTGTTTGTCAGCGACACTGTCTCCAAACCATACATCATAGCAGGTCTCACCGCCATCTTGTAAACCATCCCTTTCCCTCTTGCTGCCTCCTGTCACAAATCACCCGACACTCGTCTCCAGCTGCTCCACCCTGCCTGCACTCTCTTCTTCACCTCTTTTGTGCATCAAAATCTCACACCCACACTCAGTAAAAACAGATTCATCTACATACCACTGATTCTGCTGTTGGCTTGAACAAACATCTTGCGAGCCTCCTTCCTCAGCAGAACCGTTTCGCGCAGACGCAGGAAGTTGTGAGCGCCAGTGTCGCTGATGGTGGAGTAGCTGTCGTAGAGAGCCCTGCCTCCTTCCACATCTGCCGTCGACTTAAAGACCTACAAATTGGTTTACAAATTATGGAATCAGTTTAACAGCATACTGGGTGAAATCAACAGAAAGATGATTATCAATAAGGCAATGATGGCTAAGACTAGACATAAGTGGAAAGTTTGGATAAAGTTATAATATGATGACTTGTCTAATAAAGCTGGAATTAAGTTTTTTTTCTTTACACTTAGTTATTATTAAGCTATTCTACTGTATAAATTATTTACACATAAGCTAACAGCACCGAAGAGGCATCCAATAGTCCAATAACTGCAGTATTTCACTCAAAACAATGACAACAAAAAGGAGGACAGCAACCTGGAAAGGTAATTAGTTTTGATATTGTGATGTTTAACTTTATGTTTTAATTTTGGATGCAACTAATAATCATTTTAAATAACTAAACAAAACATCAGAAAATAGCAAGTTACAAAAGCCCAAGTTTGACTCATTTAATTAATTGTTTTGTTCAGCCCTCAAACCAAAATCCAAAACTCGATAATACACATATTCACATTTGCCACACTAGATCCAAAAGTTCTGCAAAAAAATGTACGTAAACACTGAATTTGTATTCAAAATTGCTGCTGCTTTCTGTAGCTCTTTAATAAAGAGGGAATGAACAGTATTGTATTAACTTATCAAGCTGTCAAACAGGCTCTAAGGAATAATTTTCATTTTTTAAAAATCAAGTTAATTTCAGTAATTCCCTCTAAGCAATTGGAGAAGTATTGATTACCTGCAGTTTACAAAGAAACTTATGGATGGCATTCTTGCCCACGGTGTGGATCTTGCTTCGGTCCAGTGTTATTCGTGCATCGGGCTTGCCGTCCTGTCCTGTCACTTCCTCCAGGCCCACCAGGCCCTCCCCGGCCTCCAGCAGAACACGGAGGATGACAAATCGAGCCTGCATGTGAGCCTGATGCAAACACACGTAACACCACATGCATGTGACATACTGTTTAAATCTTCTGAAGGTCGTAAAAACACTGAGACAGATTTACTGTTTCAACTGATGCATAAAATGACACAGATACATCAAACTGAGGCTTTCAGGCTGTAAGAAACACATAGTTGATGTTGGGTATCCCGATTGATACGTAAATACCATTCACCAAACACTATGCATCTTTGGAGCTCTATAAAGGATATGTTGAAAGACCACATGTAAGAGCAAAGTTACTCAGTGAGCAGACAGATTACCTGTCTCCAGCTCTTGCTCTCAGGTGTGTAGAACTCCAGGCCCAGCAGTCCAGCTCTGACCATGCTGAGCCAGTTGATGTACACCACATCCTCCGCATCCTGTCCCTCATGGCCAAAAATACTGGGACAGAAGCACACATTAAAGTAAACATGCTGACCCTGCAGAGCATTAGCCATGCACTTGATAGAAATAATAACCACTCCAAACCACTTATATTCATTTTAATAAGGTCCGTAATCACATTAGAAGAAATATTTAAATGTCAACAAACTAGAGTAAGAAAGAAAACTAACTGCACAAGTGAACGGAATAGCTGCCTAAGGCTGCCAAACATCCAAATAAAGTGAGCAATATTTCTGCTGGCTCTTCAGTTTATTTTTTGTTTAATACCTGAAATACTTAAATAGATTTAGAGATTTTGTTTTGGGTCCCAAAAGACTCTCACGTTCCCAAATATTTTCCCAGCTGAAGAAATTTATCAGTTTAAGGGAATTTCTGGGAGACCAAGTCTAAATCTCACATATGGGATGTATATATATATATATATATATATATATATATATATATAAATAAAATTCAAGATACAATGCATGACATACCTGAGCACTTCCTTGTTTAGACACAGATAGAGTCCGACACACTCTGCACGGCATTCTTCATAAGACGAAGCAATCGTGGAGAATTTACTGTCCCAAGTCTCGCTGCCCCGATACCAGCTGGACACCTGAAAGGTACGTTCACACATTAAGTTACCTTGTCTTCTTTTCACCAACTGAAAAATGGCTATTAGATTTTAAGACCAGACAGCAAGGTGCACACAGAAACAAACTCACTGGTTCTCCGGTCTCTGGGTTGATCACCTTACTTTGGTCAAAGTTGAAGTTGCCCTTGTCGTCCTATGGATGGAGATCAAGGGAACACAGCAAAAAACAAAAAAACAAAAAAAACAGAAAGAGAAAAAAAAAAAAAAAAACCAAAAAAAAAAAAAAAAAAATAAAAAAAAAAAAAAAAAAAAAAAAAAAAAAAACAAAAAAAAAAAAAAAAAAAAAATCACCAAATGAAACATGTAACAATTAGGAATTGACAATCTCCATGCTCTTAATACACCAAAGCAAGTAAA
>VUQI01053240.1:0-14894 GCA_015106735.1 Paratilapia polleni | reverse complement strand
GTCTCCCTCCCATAATGTGTCTTTTGTCCTGTCTCCCTCTGCTCTCTTCTGTTTCCCCTCATCCCCAACGGGTCGCGGCAGATGGCTGCCCCTCCCTGAGCCTGGTTCTGCCGGAGGTTTCTTCCTGTTAAAAGGGAGTTTTTCCTTCCCACTGTTTGCTCATAGGGGGTCATCTGACTGTTGGGGTTTTCTGTCTAATATTGTAGGATCTTCACCCTAAAATATAAAGCGCCTTGAGGCGACTGTTGTTGTGATTTGGTGCTATATAAATAAAATTGAATTGAATTGAATTATTCACTAGTACTAATTTTGTTTAAGCATGACTGTGCTCACTCTGTTTTCTTCTTCTCTCTGCTAGCTCATGATGACAGTGGGCTTGCTGGCTGTTGTGGTGTATCTTTACACCGTAGTTGCCTTCAATTTCTTCCGCAAGTTTTACAACAAGAGCGAAGATGAAGACGAACCAGATATGAAATGTGACGATATGATGACTGTACGTCGCTGCTGATCAAAAGAAACTTTGCACTTTGATATTTTAATGTCTCTGCCACTTTCCGCATTCATTTTTTTCTTCTTCTTTTTTTTTTTACTTTACAGTGTTACCTGTTCCACATGTACGTGGGTGTGCGTGCTGGTGGAGGCATTGGAGATGAGATCGAAGACCCAGCTGGAGATGAATATGAGCTTTATCGCGTGGTCTTTGATATTACTTTCTTCTTCTTCGTCATTGTTATCCTATTGGCCATTATTCAGGGTACAGAAAATGCTCTCCTGGGAGACATAGTTCAAATGTCTCATTACTCATCAAATGTTATCATATTCTATCATTGGACTGAACTGAAAGTAAAGGAACAATATGAAGAACATTTGGAGATTTACTGTTGACACAGGAAAGAGAATTTAAGGCATGTTTGGCTCAGATTTTATAAATATCTCTGTTGATTGTGTTATTGTGCTCTATAGGTCTGATCATTGATGCCTTTGGAGAACTCAGAGACCAACAAGAGCAGGTCAAGGAGGACATGGAGGTACAATAGTTTTCAATGTTTAAACTTTTTACACTTTTACTTAATGTAGCTAATGCCACATTCATCACTGATTTTTGTGCAGACAAAATGCTTCATATGTGGCATAGGAAGTGACTACTTTGATACAACGCCACATGGCTTTGAGACTCACACTTTTGATGAACACAATCTGGCCAATTACATGTGAGTGCGTCTCTTCTGCGTTACCTTGTACAGTGTTTCTGTGTATGGGTGTACACAAGAGAAGATGTTAACGTGATCTTTTTTTCAGGTTCTTCTTAATGTACCTTATCAACAAAGACGAGACTGAGCACACTGGGCCGGTCAGTCTGAATGTTTTTAATAACATTTATTTAATCAGTCTGCTCCTTTCATTGTCTCATGCTGCCTCTTGATTCTTACATCCTGATAGGAGTCATATGTGTGGAAGATGTACCAGGAGCGCTGCTGGGACTTCTTCCCAGCTGGAGACTGTTTCAGAAAACAGTTTGAGGATCAGCTTTCCTAGCCCTCAAGCATTTTATAAATAGGGATGGAAATGACAGTTATTGACTTGCTACTTGAGGTTGCCATATCACACTAATATCACAGCAAACTGAATTTGTCTAGAAAAATGAGAAAAACCTTTTTGCAAAATCTTGACCATTAATAGAGACTTTAATATTTTCCAGGCACAGCAGTTTTTATTAAAAACATTATCTTTAGCATATGTCAAGAAATTGTAGTGTCCTTTAACTGAAATTCATGCCAGTCTTTTTGTAAAGTTTAGTTTTTTTTTTTACTAATTTATCAAATGGCATAAAAATATTACCTCTAACACCACTTTAGAGACATTATGGGTTCCCACAGACTCTATGATTTTCACACATTAGTTTTCTAATTAGTCGTCTGTTTTAAGAAGAGAGGAAAAACTAGTACATGTTCGAGAATGTAAACAGCAGCTCACAGTTAACCTGTTTCAGAGGAAAGCAGTTTATCAGGTAAAGTGCAGTAACACAAGTAGAACAAATGAAGACTCACTATACTCACATACTTCACTATCAGTTATATGCTATTGTGATTATGGTGTCAGTGGAACTTTAGCATATTTATTTGTCACAATAGGTGATTTTTTTTTCAGTTTTATTTTCTTCAAATACTCCAGCGTATATGTTTAATTTTATTTATTGTTTTCGAAAATCAACGTAAAAGTCTGGGATGGGGAATAAATTATGTATTAGGGTAAACTCTACTTTAATATTACTATTAGTTGATCTTGGCTTTGGCATTAAACAGTATGTATAATGCATGTGTTTGATTAGTAGTAGCTACAGTGTCCTTTTTTATTATTTTTAACACAATTTATACAAAGAATGTGGCACGTGAAAGCTGCAATTCAAAAAGAATGGAAAGGACAGAAAAAATTCAAAGTAGGTTAATGTTCACTTTTACAGTTTTTAAGCTTTTAAAGTTTCTCAGTTTTATCGGGCACTTCACCATTCATTAGACTGTAATCCTCTTTAGACTGAAACTATAAATGCATTTTTTTTACTGCCATTGAATCCCTAAATGTGTGTCCTGACAGTTAAGCTTTCCACGACAAATTATTGTTCAGTGAATACATTTTACTATATTATATAATAAGAGGTGATCAAAAGATATTTATATTTAGATTGTTTGTGGGCAACTTTGCAAAGTTGTTGTAGGTTTGTCTACCTTTCAGCTACATTTACAACCCTGATAAGTTTTAATAAAGCTGCAATTTTTACTTTTTTTTTCTTCAATTTTAAAGTAAAAGTAAGTACAAAAATGTGTTAACAGCATCCATTGTTGCAGTCTGAAATCAGCCAGATAAATATACACCGTTTAAGATGAAAAGGCACTAAACTGTACAAAAAAAGTACCTAGCATGTCTTTATTGTCTTCTCATGATGGCTACAGAACTGCTGAATGATAAATTATAAAAGGAAGCTACTGTTGGCTTGCTATTCATGGTGTGCATTTAATAAATGAAATGGATGTCTCAACAGGTTTGATGAAGCTGATTGAAAATGACTTTCATATCCGTGTGTGTTAAACCGATTGGATATTAAAAACAAACATTCAAAAACAATTGAACCATACTGATTTGCAAAGTATCTCTGCACGCATTACAGCACTCTTTCTGTAACATCTCATCACAGCCCATTTTCATACCACGCTGCTGAACTTTGGCTCTGTGGAGCATCCCAGCTGACTGGGGATTAAAGCTGAGCATTAAAAACTCACATTGAGCCTCATGTGCGTTTTAGCCATTCTGTCTGCAAACATTTCACTCCGAGCCCGTTAGAGTCGGATACACTGAGTGTAAACATGAACATCTCTGGGATACATCAGGGGATCCTCAGGATGTATGGTGAGTTGGATCTTTACTTCAGGTGTGGTTATTTCTAGCTCTAGGAAAGTGTTGCTGTTCTTTGTAGATTTTGTGTATATATATATATATATATATGTATGTAGATAGATAGAATATCCATTAAATTCTCTATAATGGAGATGATGTTAAAAGAGGATGATAGATAACACGAGTTAGCAATGCTACTGAGTGTGATTTTAATAAGAGAAGTTCATCCATTATCAACCAAGTTATGAGTTTTATATATTTTTCCCCCCTTTTTTCTTTTTTCCACTCAACATCCAAAGCTGTGACAAACACCTGTAGCTGAAAAACGCTAAAAAGATAAGTAGACAGTTAGTTGATATTTTAATACCCATGTGTTTACCGTTTCTGTATAGAATAAGTAGATACAGATGTGCGCGTGTGATTATTCGATGTAATGTGCACACATTGCTCAACATGGTCTGATTCATACTTGATCCTCCAACCATCTGACTGCCTCTAATCTGCTGGGATGATGGAATGACACAGTGTTCTTTCTTTAATCCACGTGTGCAGTGCTCCCTCTGCTATCTTGATCACCCTCAATATGCTCTGAGGGTTTGTGGTTCTGATTAGAAATGTTTATCACAATGTCATTTGGCCAACAAGTACAGCTTCCGGTTAACTTTCACCCTGCTTGTCTTGTTCAGGTGGATTTATTTTCAAACAATGGAAGAAAAGGTTTCTCCTTGTAACTGCTGAAGGCAGTCTCCTGGTGTGCCATGATGCATCATCCCCTCCCGACCAGCTGGTACTCTTGCAAAGCAGTTGTGAGGCAATTGTGGAAGGCAAGGAGATCCTGGACCTGCCTAAATTACCTTCCGGTGGATGCAGGGATTGCTGCTTTGCTCTACTCCTCCCCCAGAATAAATACCTGCTGCTGCTGGCCGAAACCCCTGCAGGCTGCAGGTCTGGTGGTGCTTTCTCTGCTAACGGCGGGGCCCTGTTTTAGTTACATTCTGTATACATCCTGGATTTCAATTTTGTGGTACAATTTCACAAAGTTTCACTGGTTTGGGAAACATGTCTTTTTGAGTATTTTGAAACATATTTGTCTGAGAGGCACACTGACTACACATTACAAACTTTTCATGTGTTTCATTATCATACACTTGAATTTATGGATATGATGGATCTATGATTTATACAAGTGTAATAACAGAATCACTTTTATCACTTTCTAGCCAGTGGCTGAATGTGCTGAAAAAAGTGAAAAAGGTAAGTTAATAATATATTTACATATACTATTTAGCTATAATATTTACTATATTTGCCATCTTAGTTTACCATTGTAATTTGCTAAGTACTCACGTGGATGAGGTTGATAGGACTGTCACTAGTTTTTTAGGTATTTGGTTTCTAATGCTTGACCTGCTATTATTTGATGATATTACTAAACGATACACCGATCAGCCTCGACAATAAAATGATTATGTCATTACAGTGAGATGGGTCAAGGGGTGGGATATATAAGGTAGCAAGTGAACAGTCAGGTCTCAAAGTTAATGTGTGTTGACAAGCAAGAAAAATGTGGGGTTGTTCCTGTTGCACAGTCTTCCTACCAAAAGTGTTCCAACGTGGACAACCAGTGAACCCATAACAGGAAGATGTGGACACCCAAGGCTTAATGATGCACATTTATGCTGGTTATGATAGAAAGGTCTAAGAACACAGTGCATTGCAGCATGCTGTGTATGGGACTGTGTAGTAGCAGATTGGTCATAGTACCCATGCTGACCCCTGCCCAATGCCAAAAGCGTCTATAATTGGGATGTGAACGTAATATTTATGGGATACTCTATGATAACAAGGCAAACCCATGAAGGCAGTGTGATGCTCTGGACAAGTTTCTGGTAGGAAATTTATTTTGGACTTGGATTTGGGGGGACTTTGATACCAAACATTCTTGCAGACCATTTATACCCCTTGATGCCAGAGGAATTCTCTAATGGCAGTGGCTTCTTTCAGCAGAGGACACACTGCATAAATTTTTGAGGAACATGAAAAAGAGTTCAAGACTTCACCTCTCAATTCCCCGAGTGTCAATACAATCAAGTATCTGAGGGATGTGCAGAAAAAACAAGTCTGATCTATGGAGGGCCCCAGCTTGCAACTTTCTTGGTAAGCTTGCTAGTGTCTCATTGCCTGATAGGGCATCCTTAGAGGTCTTGTGCAGTCCATGTCCCAAAGGTTTAGAGCTTTTGACATCAGAAGGGAGACCTACACAATATTAGACAGGGGGTTTTAATGTTGTGGCTGATTGGTGTATGTGATTGCTATTCATTCGTCAGGGAGCATAAATGTGCACATTAAAGAAATATTTCGCATAAAACAAGGAAAATGGACCCCACGGTGGTGCTAGAGAGAATGCAGGGAATCACCAAAGTCAGTAGGCTGAAAAACAATGAATGTATTAAAAAAAAATCACACTTTATACCATAATATGGTAAAATGTGAATTACTGAGTAATGAATGAAGTCTGAATCAGAAACAGCCTGAAACTTGATGCCTTGTCATAGAGTATATTGTAGAGATAGATATTTATGAACTTATCAGTCTGTAGTTATGCACTGTGTAGTCACTTGGTTATACATGTAATAGTTGCCAGTGATCAACGAGCCAAACAACTTTGGCAATCATGGGGCCATGCCGCCTCACTATTAGAATGTAAAATCATATTTTTGTATGTGGCAAACATTACTGTGACAGAGACATTATTTTTCTTTAACAGTATCCTTATTTTATTTTCCACAGAGTCTCTCATCACCTCTCAGTCCTTGCAAGCGACATCAGGTGCCACAACCACGCATTGCTCTCCGAGATCTCGTGCCTGAGCAAATCCTGGACAAAGATCCACCAACTCCACCTGTCAGCGACACAGAGTCATCCTCCCCAGGGCCTGTGACTGGTGCTTCCCCAAAGGAGAAAGGTGAGCCTGGTTGTTTCTACTGTTTTCATGTAAAAGTGTTGTGTGGATAGTTTATAAAAACATGTTTTTCAAACTTTTCATTCCCACAGGCAGGAACTCTCCCCGTTCCAAGTATCACAAAGGAGGTGTACATTCAGCAGGGTGTCTGCGTCACGGCACTATCAATAATGCACAAGCAATGAAGGCAGTTTATCTGCTGATGGGAGGGGCTGCTGCATCCTCTGCTATGGGTTACTTAGGCACATGCTCATCTTCTAATCTGGAAGCCAAAGCTCCTGACCTGCCACTCAACATGGATTTCTCTGGCATGGGACCAGCAGGAGGGTACCACACCGGCAATCCCGCACTCGACTCCTCTCACTTTAACAGCTTCGACTTTGAAGTGGCAGACTCTGATTTTGATGCTTTTGATTGTGGTGGATTTACTTTCTAATAATTTGCTGATTGAAGGCTGTGAATATGGACAGCTTTAATGGTACTGAACTGTATGAGAGCTTTCATTTCAGAATGCGTTCTTAAGGGATAAAAAGTATCTGTGAATACTTGCAATAATAAAATTGTCACTCATGGGTATAGTGGGTTAGTGTGAATTTAAGACTGACACATCACCCAATAAAAATGCAGGGGTGTGAACCAGTCAGGTTCATCATTTTAGTGTCAAATTGTTTTGTCACTATAATTTATCATTGTTATAATAAAAGTATTACTTCCAGATGCTTTAAAAACACACAAAACTATCTTGGGAAACAAAACCGTGTTATTTTGGTTTAAATGTAATTATTCTGTATTTGAATTGAGGTTTGAGTCTTTAGGGGATATGTGGATATAATGGAAGACTGGCAACGTGACACACTTGTGTACCATTTCTGCATAGTGTTGAAGGAGTTGAATGTAGATAAACCTTAAGTTCCTCTTAATCCTAAGTTTTTGTCAGGTACTGCGTTTTTATCGAGCATTCAAGTGTTACTGTTTTGTAGATATAAGTTAGGTTAAAAGCAGCTCTATGTCTCTTTGAGTCCATTTCCTTATATGAATAAAGCCATTGTGTGGAAGTGTGTTTTACTTGCTCTGTTTGTACTGCAGTTAATTACTAACCACCTAGACTGTATTTCCTGTAGAGACTTTAGTATAATAAAATAGTGGATTCATACTTAATATCTTCTTAATATTCTTAACATCTGCAGAAAGATGATCATAAGAAGAACATGCTCATTCTGTATGGTTTAATTTTATCTGACCATATCCATTTTACATTACCAGTTTCCACCCAGTGGTTTACATGCAATAAAAAAATCTGCAGTGTTGCAGCACCATTTTCGTACAAAGTTGTCAGTTTCCTCTTCAACAATATCATGAGGACTAAAGTGCAGACATGACCAGACAAGTAGAAATAGTTTTGGGGGTTTATTTAAAAAGAAGTCTACAAGCTTGCAGGTGAGTTAGTAGGTAAGTAATGCAGCTGTTTTAGGAACTGGAAACAAGTGAAGTGAGTTAGGCAGTAAGATCATTATATTTAACTAAACTAAAAAGTAAAACTAGGTGTGAAAAAACATTTCAGTTCATAAAGTAAAAAATAGATATTAGAAAAAAGAAAAAACTTATAAAAGTTTGTCCCTGGGAAATAAATATCCAAGTCAATGAAGTCACTGAAAGTCAATTAAAGCTAAGTATTTTTAAGCAACCTAAACTGAAACAAAGTCAGTCTGAAAAACCCAAATTAAACTGAGATTTAAAAAAAAAAAAATTTGAAGAAAATGAAAACAAAAGCCAATTAAAAATGTATAAAGCTATTATAATACTGTGTGGCAGCATGTAGGACATCTGGTGGGTGGACAGAATGAGACCATGAAAACAAAAATATAAATATTTACACCAAAGAATCAACCATTCTACGTGTACAATATATACAATTTCTACAACAATGTTTTTAAAATTCAGTACTAATATAAATAATAGTTAATGGCAATTTCATACAATATGAGTCTGAAAACAAAGCAGCACACAACTTGTGTAGAAACTAACGTAACACAAGAAAGAGTTAAAATACACAAGAATCTATAGCAGCCTTCATCTAAACACCACCAAAGGATATGTCATGTTAAAAAAAACAAAACATTACTAGTTTTGTTGTGGTGATACAAAACCAACTAAAAGAAAAGGTTTCAGGCTATAAACTTCATCAATTTTGCCAACACAACAAACATGAGAAGGCACTTATTCAAATATCTGTTGAGACTGTTTGTTTTTTTTGTTTTTTTTTATTTGTTTGTTTTAAAATTGTAATTATTCAGAGCCTCCTTCGTGAATTGCCACCTTACCTTGGTGGAGGGGTTTGTGTGTCTCAGTGATCCCAGGGGCTATGTTGTCCGGGGCTCTTACCTCTGGTAGGGTCTCCCAAGGGGCCAGACGAAGAGCGATTCAGAAGACCCCTATGAAGAAAAAATTAAGGGACCAGACTACCCTGCCCGGGATAGGGTTACTGGGGCCCCACCCTGGAGCCAGACCTGGGGAGGGAGCTCGAGGGAGAGCGCCTGGTGGCCGGGCCTTTGCCCATGGGGCCCAGCCAGGCACAGCCCAAAGAGCCAACATGGGACCGCCCTCCTGTAGGCCCACCACCCGCAGGAGGTGTCATAGGGGTCCGGTGCAGTGTGTGTCGGGCGGCAGTCGGGGCGGAGGCCCTGGCGGTCCGATCCCTGGCGGTCCGATCCCTAGCTTCCAAAACTCGGTTGTGGCACATGGAATGTCACCTCTGTGGTGGGGAAGGAGCCTGAGCTAGTGCGTGAGGTTGAGAGATAACGGCTAGATCTAGTCTGGCTCACCTCAACGCACAGCTCGGGCTCTGGAACCAGTCTCCTGGAGAGGGGCTGGACTCTGTTTCAGTATGCAGTTGCCCTTGGTGAGAGGCGGCGGGCAGGGGTGGGTATCCTGGTATCCCCTCGGCTTGCTGCCTGTGAGTTGGGGTTTTCCCCGGTGGACGAGAGGGTTGTTTCCCTGCGACTTCGGGTCGGGGAACGGGACCTGAATGTCGTTTGTGCTTATGCACCGAACGACAGTTCAGAGTACCCAGCCTTCTTGGAGTAGCTGGATGGGGTGCTGGAGGGTGCTTCATCTGGTGACTCCGTCATCCTACTGGGGGACTTCAATGCTCACGTGGGCAATGACAGTGAGACCTGGAGGGGCGTGATTGGGAGGAACAGCCTGCCTGATCTGAACCCGAGTGGTGTTTTGTTATTGGACTTTTGTGCAAACCACAGCTTGTCTATAACGAACACCATGTTCGAACAAAAGGATGTCCATAAGTGCACGTGGCACCAGGACACCCTAGGTCGCAGATCAATGATTGATTTTGTGATCGTATCATCAGATCTGCAGCCATATGTTCTGGACACTCGGGTGAAGAGAGGAGCTGAGCTGTCAGCTGATCACAGCTTGGTGGTGAGTTGGATCAGGTGGCGGGGGAGGATGCTGGACAGGCCTGGTGCGCCCAAAGACTAGTGAGGATGCGCTGGGAGAGTCTGGCAGAGGCCCTACTCCGCAAGATCTTCTACTCCCACCTCCGGCAGAACTTGGACAGCATTCCGGGGGAGGTGGGGAACATTGAGTCCGAATGGACCATGTTCCGCACCTCCATTGTTGAGGCTGCTGCATGGTGCTGCGGCTGCAAGGTGGTTGGTGCTTGTCGCAGTGGTAATCCCCGCACCAGATGGTGGTCACTGGAGGTGAAGGGAGCCATCAAGCTGAAGAAGGAGTCCTATTGGGCTTGGTTAGCCTGTGGGACTTCTGAGGCAGCTGACAGGTACCAGCAGGCCAAGTGGAGTGCCCGGTCTGTCGTGGTGAAGAGAGAGCTGAGCATAAAAGCGAAGCTGTCGAGTTACCGGTCGATCTACGTCCCTACGCTCACCTATGGTCACGAGCTCTGGGTAGTGACCAAAAGAATGAGATCACGGATACAAGTGGCAGAAACGAGCTTTCTCCGAAGGGTGGCTGGCCTCTCCCTTAGAGATAGAGTGAGGCGTTCAGTCATTCGAGAGGGGCTCAGAGTAGAGCCGCTGCTCCTCCACATCAAAAGGAGCCAGTTGAGGTGGTTCGGGCATCTGACAAGAATGCCTTGGGTGAGGTGTTCCAGGCATGTCCTACTGGGAAGAGGCCCTGGCCTGGGAATGCCTCGGTGTTCCCCCGGATGAGCTGGAGGAGGTGGCTGGGGAGAGGGAGATCTGGGCTTCTCTGCTTAGGCTGCTGCCCCCGGGACCTGGCCCCGGATAAGCGGAAGAAAATGGATGGATAATTATTCAGAGCTTCTGAAAAGTTTGGCCCTGATAAAATATAAATGTACATTAAAAAAGATAAAAATACTACAAGTAATACTGAAAGTAATTAAATGTAAAAACTGAAATGAAATGAACAAAATCAAACTGGAAAGAAACCCAGACTAAACTGAATTTAAGCCAAAAAAAAAAATAATAATAATACAAAACGAATATAACACTGTGTGGTAATAAAGGAACGTCAGAGGATATCTGGTGGGTGGACAGAGTGAAATAAGAGGCAGGAGTGAAAACCTGAAAACAAAACAGAGCAGTTAAAAACTGTCATAAAGCTTTCCCATGTTCAAGACATGCTTATAGTTGCCCTTATGAGGTATAAATCAAATAATTTAACCATTCTACATATGCAGTATACAGTATATACAATTTCAACAACAATTTGTGTTCAAACCTAAATACTGCAAATTAATTCTTCTTTGGTAATACTGTCTGTTTTTATCATTACATAATTTCTAAAGGTACTAACTGAGTAAACTATTGCCAATTTGATCTTTAGTAGTATTAAACACTTTTTCTGAAAAGCTTTGGTTAACCAAACTAGACTTCCTCCTAATGTAGTTTTGGTGTAATTAGCTTGCAAAGCTACACTATATTGCCAAAAGTATTCACTCACCCATCCAAATCATTGAATTCAGGTGTTCCAATCACTTCCATGGCCACAGGTGTATAAAATCCAGCACCTAGGCATGCAGACTGCTTCTACAAACATTTGTGAAAGAATGGGTCGCTCTCAGGACCTCAGTGAATTCCAGCGTGGTACCGTGATAGGATGCCACCTGTGCAATAAATCCAGTCGTTTCCTTGCTACTAAATATTCCACAGTCAGCTGTTAGTGGTATTATAGCAAAGTGGAAGTGATTGGGAACGACAGCAACTCAGCCACGAAGTGGTAGGCCACGTAAAATCACAGAGCGGGGTCAGCAGATGCTGAGGTGCACAGTGGTCGCCAACTTTCTGCAGAGTCAATAGCTACAGACCTCCAAACTTCATGTGGCCTTCAGATTAGCTCAACAACAGTGTGTAGAGAGTTTCATGGAATGGGTTTCCATGGCTGAGCAGCTGCATCCAAGCCTTACATCACCAAGCGCAATGCAAAGCGTTGGATGCAGTGGTGTAAAGCGCGCCGCCACTGGATTCTAGAGCAGTGGAGATGTTTGGTGTGGAAGAACTTGACTGGCCTGCACAGAGTCCTGACCTCAAACCGATAGAACACCTTTGGGATGAATTAGAGCGGAGACTGCGAGCCAGGCCTTCTCGTCCAACATCAGTGTCTGACCTCACAAATGTGCTTCTGGACGAATGGTCAAAAATTGTGTAAAGCCTTCCCAGTAGAGTTGAAGCTGTTATAGCTGCAAAGGGTGGGCCGACATCATATTAAACCCTATGGATTAAGAATGGGATGTCGCTCAAGTTCATATGTGTGTGAAGGCAGATGAGCCAATGCTTTTGGCAATATAGTGTATGCTTTCTGAGAAGTTTCTCTTACACATGCATGCAAGGGTCACGTCATTGTGCACTTAATTTAAATGACATGTATTTTGACTTCTGAATAAAGGTGCATTAATTAGTGTATTATCTCAATACAAAGAACAGAGAATTTCTATTACTGTAGCTGCTCACAAGTCTATTCACTTCTGAAATAAAACCAAACTTCCTTCTATTTGTTTACATGCAGGCAGTCTTAATCACCATCTTGCCAGCAGCAGCTTACAGCAGTCATAAAAGCCTGCATTTGACCTCACTGATAATCTTACAGGCCTATACAGAGCCAAGGTTCATGAGATTTTGTAATTAACATTGTTTTTAATATTCTCTGCAAAGGACTTTAGTTTACATGATGTCATTGACACTGTTTTGCTTTATTTTTTATTTTATTTGCTTTATTTTCACTAAATCTGTCATTAATAAGATGCTGAACCATTTGCAGCAACCATGTGTGCTCGGTAAGTCAGAAAATGATCATATCTGATGACCTGATAGTTGAACTAAATGTAGGGTATAAACTTTTTTAGTACGTGAGTTACATGATTTTGGGAACCTCAAAATCGTGTCGCTGCTTTTTGTAGATGGAATGATTCTATTGGCTTAATAAGAATGTGATCTTCAGTGCTCACTGGAGCAGCTTACAGCCCAGTGTGAGAGTGAACACTTGTAAGTCTGAGGCCATGGTTCTCTGTCGGAAAACAGTGGTTTGCTTCCTCCAGGTTATGAGTGAGCTGCTGCCCAAAGTGAAGGAGTTTAAGGATTTCCAGGTTTATGGAGAAGCAGGTTGGTGCAGCATTGAGCAGCACCTTTGTGCCAAAGAGGAAGCTGAGCAGGAGGAAAAGTTTTGATTTAGCAGTCGATCTGCATTCCAAACCTCATCTGTAGGAATTAGCTCTGGATAGATTCTAAAACAAGAAGTTTACCTGCCTTTGGTGGCTGGGCTCAGGCTTAGAAATAGGCTAAGGATTTGGTGCATCCAGAGCTCAGGATAGAGCTGCTGCTCCTTTGCTCAAAAAGAGTCTGATGAGGTAGCCCGGCCATCTGATTAGGATACCATCTGGGTGCCTTTGTTTTGGAGATTTTCCAGGCATGACCAGCTGGAGCTGTAGATTGCTGGAGGGATTATTATCTGGTCAAGGTATGGACAACTAGAAAAAGCCTCCCCAGCAGCTTTTCCCCTGAACTGAAACGTTGCTGGGGAGAAATGAGAGATGTCTGGAGTACCCACGGAGTCTGCTGCAACTGTGACCTAGGATAACTAGAAGAAAAATTAATAAAAAAAAACTAAGAGGGGTCACTACAACAGCTATTAACTCAAATATTTCACAATTAAGTCCCTTGAATCACGAATCAACAAAACAGCAATTTACTACAAGCTGGAAAGTTTGGAGAAAAACTGGCAAAACAGCTGTCAGCAAGCTGCTGTATCACTCTGACTATTACAGAAAACTGGCCTTGTCACAGGAAGCCCTCCTCAGGGTGCAAAAACGAATAGACTGCATTTGTACCTTAGAGCTGTGAGAAATGAAATGACACGAAAAATGTTGTTGCATCATTCACAACTGCACCTAACGCCTTGCTTGCACATTTAAGCAAGATGTTGAAGTCCCAATACTGTATTATGATGATATTTATGATATCACATTATGATACATGGCGCTGTCTATAAGCTTTTGCAGAGAATATAGTAACTCCATCAAGAAGTTTACAAACTGCAAGATCTGGCACCAGACAGCTGAAGGTATTTATCAAGGCGTTGAGATAGAAATAATAGGCTACCAGTAATCACAACTAAATTTTGAGAGCAGTTTAAGGTTAGCTGCTACTGGCAGCATTTTTACAGAACCACAGATTTCACAGAGAAATCAGAACTCAGCTACCGTATGTTTTCTGAGTCATCCATACAGTCAGAAGTCAGACAGGTTAGCTAAAAAATTATCCAGTGTTTCAAGAGATTTAAGGGTTAGCTCCTGATGAAAATGTAGGAGGCTGAAAGCTAACAAGAAGTGAAACAGTTTCTCCCCCCAAGCTGTTACACTGAGGAGTAATTTAACCCTCTTGACAAACTTTAGAAAAGAATAAACACACACTGACACACGCAATTCAACATGCAAACCTTTAGGCTCTTTAAAGTTCATGAATCCTGTGTACCTTTTCCAACTAAATATTGCCCTTTTAGTTATGTAAACTGACAAACAAGAGACTTCTCATTTAATCTTGTGATTATACTGTGTGCATGAATTTTCATTGTATAATAATGCAAAATACTAGTTCCATAATAAAGTTTTATAACTTTATTTAGATTTTATAAGTGACATTCAGCACTGGACATGCACTGGCTGAATAGTTCTTGACAGAGGGCTTTTTCATTTTTATCCTTTTTTCTGAGCTTCCTAATACATGTTTGGGGGTTGGCAAGTACATTATGACTGGAGTTCATCTTGAAAGAAATGTGTCCATACTCATTTGCAGCTTTGCTGTCATGGACTCCATTATATAAATTTATTTCAGTCTGTGCATCCAATGGATTCCCGTTGGTGCTGATGCTTTCCTTCAATTAACAGTTATGATCTTCTTGGTAATCGGTAAGAGTATACACAGTGTATCTACAGTGCTGTGAAAAAGTGTTTGCCCCTTTCCTGATTTCTTAGTTTTTTGCATATTTGTCACACTTAAATGTTTCAGATCATCAAAGAAATTTTAATATTGCACAAATATGCAAAAAACTA
>VUQI01053210.1:0-30759 GCA_015106735.1 Paratilapia polleni | reverse complement strand
CCTGAACCCCATTGTAAACCTCTGGAATGTGATCAAGAGGAAGATGGATGGTCACAAGCTATCAAACAAAGCTGAGCTGCTTGAATTCTTGCACCAGGAATGGCATAAAGTCACCCAACAGACTGGTGGAGAGCATGCCAAGACGCATGAAAGCTGTGATTGCAAATCAGGGTTATTCCACCAAATATAGATTTCTGAACACTTCCTAAGTTAAAACATTAGTAATGTGTTGTTTAAAAATGAATATGAACTTGTTTTTTTGCATTATTTGAGGTCTGAAAACACTGGAGCTTTTTTGGTATTTTGACAATTTTTTCATTTTCTGCAAATAAATGCTCTAAATGAAAATATTTTTATTTGGAATTTGGGAGTTATGTTGTCAGTAGTTTATAGAACAAAATAAAAATGTTCATTTTACTCAAACATATACCTATGAATAGCAAAATCAGAAAAAGTGATAATTTTGGAGTGGTCTCTTAATTTTTTCCGGAGCTGTATGTACAAGTCACTATGATAATTAGTTGTCTTTGCTACTGCTAATCACTATGGAAACTGACTGTTTTCACCTGAGATATAGAAATGTTTTTGTCAAAGAGTAAAGAAATTATGTATTGCAGATTTGTTTGATCCTTGTTTGTATTTTGCAACCTCTCATGTCTTGACCTCCTTTTTTATTGAAAAGCTGAATGAGCCATGGACAACATTCAGATCCGGAAGTTTCAGGATGAAGATGCCGATGCTGTGAAGGAGCTCTTCACCCTGGGGATGAGTGAGCATGTGCCTTCATCCTTCATGCACATTTTGAAACAGCCGCTGAGCCAGATGGTCCTCATGTGTGTGTTCTGCACTCTTATGGCCAGCTCCAAGTCCTTCCTGCTTCCCATCTTGGCCGTCACCTTCTGCCTGGCTGCAGCCCGGCAGATGGTCGTCTACATGTTCAACAAATACATCGAGACCTCGCTCAGAAAGGACCTGAACAACATCAGCGAGACCTACCTGAAAGGGAAGGACTCGTGCTTTTGGGTGGCTGATAGTGATGGTCGGATAGTAGGCACGGTGGCTTGTCTCCCTGCTGAGACGGTGCCTGGTTGCTTGGAGCTGAAACGCATGTCAGTGCGCCGCAGTCACCGTGGGATGGGCATCGCTAAGGCTCTGTGTCGGACAGTGGCTGATTTTACTCGTGATAGGGATTATGGAGCTGTCATACTGTACACCTCTGTGGTGCAGATAGATGCTCAGAAACTGTACGAGCACATGGGCTACAAGAAGATAAGAGAGTTTGTTGTTCCAGAGTTTGTTGCCAAAATCCTGAACTTCACCCTGTTTGAGTACAGGCTTGATTTACTGCACGACTGAAAGGGGGACTGGATCGGACATAAACGGTGAATAACATTTCAGGGAAACAGTATCACTCATTTATCTAGTTCTTCTACTCATGTTTTCCCAGCATGCATTTGATAGAGGCAGAAACACTCAGGACAGGTCAGGCATGGGTGGGTGGGGTGGGGGTCTGTTTACTCAACACTTGCAGAACTGGTTCAGTCATGTTAGAAAGACACATAAGACAGGTAGGTCATTTATTACTGTTCTGTTTTTATTGTTTTTTATGAAATTGTTATTGACACAAAATATTAGCATAGAAAAACTGCTTTGTGTTGATTGAGCGTCTTTGTCTTTTCTTTTTTTTTTGTATCATTTCTACATGATACTAACAATAAATGTGTAAGTCTGAATGTACAGGCTGTGATAACTTTGTAGTATTATTTCAAATATTTTTTTTTTTGTGCTCATTTTGTGATGCACTGATCTCATAAACCAGATCGGTGTAGACCCTTTTACTAACCTGGTCATTCATTTAGTCATCATGCACCCCCAGCTCAGGTTTTAGTGCCACAGCAATTTCTTTTGTCATGTGACTGTACACCAAAATAATTACAATAATTTCTTTGGGTTTACAGATTTTAAATTTGGGATCAGTTCATTACTCTGTATCTGTACTTATGCAAAGCTGGGCTATTAGAATTCGTAACAGAGTGGGAAAAAATTATGATTGTTTCATCCATAGTACTGATAATTTCCTCAACAGTACTGCGCGAAAGTCTCGAGCAACCCCTCATTTCTATATCTTTTGCTAGGAAAATGGGAAATAGGTGCAGCGATTTATTGAAACGTACAAACTTACATGGAAATACAGAATGTAAGGCATTGTGTTTTACAGATGGCTGTAGACACTCATTGTTGTACCTCTCTCCTGACCTCTTTCCACATGGTGTTGCTGGTATCCTGACTTCCTCCTCCTTTTGAACCAAAAATGTCAATTTTGGTTCATCACTCCATGAGCCCCGTTGCCATTGATATTCAGTCTAGTTCTTGTGTAATTGGGCATACCTCAGCCTTTTCCCCCTGTTTCCCTTCCTTAAGAATGACTTCTTGACAGCCACCCTTCCACTGAGACCATTTCTGATGAGGCTTCAGTGAACAATAGATGGATCAACTGAAGGACCAGATGCATCTCTCAGGTCCCGTGTCAGGTCTTTGCTGGATTTTTTTCCTATTTCTTAAGGACATAACTACTGTTCATCTGCCCTAGATCGTTTTTTTAGGCCTGCCACTTCCTCTTTTGTCATCTACTTGTCCAGTTTCCCCACATTTTTTAAGGTCACACTGCACACCATGCCGAGATGTGCCAAGTTTTCAGCTAATAGCTCTTTGGAAATCACCTTGTTGGTGCAAAAATACTATTTTATGCCTGTCAAACTGTGTTGTCTTTGGCAATTTTCATAGATTCAACTAAAGAAATGGGAACAAATGATGTGTTTTTGCGACAGGCAGCTAGTAACAAAGTGCCTAAAGATACAATTTAAAATCGGTTCTTTGCCAAGTTGTCTGTTATGTGTAGACACAACACTGGTTCATCCCTGGAGTTAGGTGCCTTTGTAATACTTGAATGATTCATAGGTCAGTGTTAAGTGGCTTAAGAAAAAAAAAATCCTCTGAAAATGGTCAGGTACAAGGAACAATGCATTATTTACGTAAGCAGATATTTTTGGAAGTTATTTGAAAAATGAGGCACTGCTCTGGTTTGGATTTGTTTTGGCTGCACTCTAAATGACTGTCACCTGAGTGATGCTCACCTGTGTCAAGCTGTTATTCCATTAATGATGAGTATTTTTGTTTCATATCAAATTTGTATTTAAATTGCACTATAATCCTGATATACCACAGGATTAATGTGTCATGTGGCTAAACATATAAAACTATGAAACACTGAACTAATGGCTTTTACTTTAGTACTTGCCTGCACTCAGCAAACAAGTACAAAATAATGTACTTATAAACATATAATATACTGCACAAAGAAATGACAGAAAAAAAGGCAAATCTAAAAATAAAAGAGTTATTTTATTTTTTAAAATTTACCTTGCCTTAATCTGTATTAAATCTGTGTCTAAAACGGGTCATCTTTGTACTGGTGAGTTTATTTCAATACTTAATTTCATCGGGCTCCTCAGTTTGTGTCAGGCGGACTGAGTCAGGCAGCAGCTCGGCCACCCCGCGCGAATGTGTCCGGTCAGACCTCCATGGATGGATGTAGCCTGTCAGGGACGAAACGGAGCGGTTAGCCGGATATTTTGACACATTCAGGTAGGTTTTAGCGCACATTTGTCATCTGAACGGTGGGGTTTCAATTCAGAACACACACATACACCTGTCTTGAAATATATGCGTATGTATTTTGTTTTAATTATCTCTTTGAGATGACTTTATTTACTCAAAGAGCCAAACGAGGCTAACGGGTGCTGCTGCTAGCAGCTGATCGGGGAGTGTCTCTCTGACAGTTGACAGCAGCAACTGTGAGCGTTAAAATTAGGGTTTTAATATTAGTTACAGCGGTTAAAATTAAATATTCTCACATTAAAGCAACTAATTATGAAGTCAAGACCATGACAGATGTAATGAGCTTTGCTTGTGATTAAAGTGACCGTGTGGATATCCAACCGTAAAGGGATGATTATTCTCGGTTAAATTGAATCATCTCTAATCCAGATTGTTTTTCTTAATTTCTCATCCAATTTGGTTAATCTGTCTGAAGAAAATATCCCGTCAGGCTGCAGCCACGCCCATGCTGTGATTTATTATGATTACCAGCAGAAATAACACGCAGAAATGTATGTTATTATTGTTATTATTATTTCTTAAAGGTTCATGCAGAGCAGTAGCTTGATTTCTCTTAGTAATAAGTAAATGACTAAAATACCATTATATCTCCTGGTAATTGTTGCAGCAGAATCTCAGCCCTTCAATAGGTTTTAAACACACTAGATGGCACCAAATTACAGAGTTATCATTTGCATTACACGTTAATAGCATGTAGAGATTTGGTACAGTCTATAGACATATAGACTATAGACATTTTTATACCAATTTATACTAAGGGGGCCTCCTCTGTGTTTTGTGCACTTAAATGCTAATTTGCTGCAGACTGTGATAAAGTGCTGGCTCTGACATGTATTCTATCGTTGACCTACTTTTCTTGTATGCATTGCTTAGTGATGAGACCACCCTGAATATCATTAGTATGCAAAAATTTCAGGCTGTTGTGTGGTGAAATTCCTCCAATTTTCTCCAGCAATTACACACATTTAAAACAGAAATGATGGTAAAAGGTTTGGATGATCACATTTGGTGTTTTAATCTCACTCAAATAAACTTTAGTAATAGTACTGAACTACACTAATGACAATTTAAATTTGCTATTCACTGAGTCAACTAGCTGGAAATGAAGTGACTGCATTTTTGATTAATAGTTTAAACCTTTAATCAGCTGAAAGAATTTGTTGTTTACAATTACTTTTGCCTGTTACTTCTTCATTCATATAAAGATTAATTAAACAATTTAAAAAATCAAAGTAACCTATATTTTTTTTACCTAAAATAAACAAATTACTCACTGAATTTAATTCAGTTAGTTTCTTTTCTTTAACAGAGTGTTTTCTTTTAAAACTGATCACCTCTGAAACTCTGCTTTACCTTGATGACATATTAATAATAATACCTGGATGACTACTGATGCTGCAGTTTCCGTTACAGTCGACTGTAAAGTGCTGTAAGCAAAATTTCTTTCATATAAGCCAAACTTCTTCCTCACAGTCCTAATTAACAGCTGCTTTGGAGAAAGAGTTATGCTCCTTTTTACCTCGTTGAGTGACGTCGATTTATTCCTCCCGGACAGACAGACTGAGGCGCAGCGTGGCTGAAATTTTCCTCCTTAAAATCTCAAGGTGTCACCTCTGTTCCTGCATCCTTGCTGTTCGCTGGTGTGAGCAGGCTCACGGCAGCAGCACCTTTCGCAGTTTCTCTTCCATCACCCTCATCTTCTATAAGGAGGAAGAGCTTTGATTTAGGCTGTAAGCCGGTCTTCGGTGAGATAAGGGCTCCCCTTCTCTCCTTCTTCCCACAGATCCCCAACACCCCCCTTTTTTGGTTCTGCCTCCATCATTTGCATAAAAGGGTGCAAAGACACTGCAGAGGTTTGTTTTGTGTCCCTAAACATCTCCAACTCTCCACAGCTGAAATATTAGGCTGTAGATTGCACATTTGGCTGGTTTTTGTTGTTGTCCTGGCCCGTGCTTGGTTGCTGAAGCTTTATAAGTAATGCATTATTTTGACAGGGAAAATATCTCTCTCCTGAAGGCTGGGTTTCTTTTGTTCTGCTGCTGAAGTGCATACTGTTCCAGTATGTCTCATCAGCCTCTAAGCTGAAAGCTTTGCACAGAAACCCTGCAGCGCTTGCTTCCATTGCAAAAAGATGACAACACAGAAATAGAGAGGACTGGGAGTTAAAAAGCTCCAGCCATGCAGTTAGCAGATAAAAGAGAACTAATCCTTGCTCTGTGATGGGCTACAATATCAGGCCGGGCCCTAATGCAGCCTCTGCTGGCTTTTGCTTTCAATGTGCTGCATTATGGAGCATCACCTGGGCTTTTTGTGTTCAACCACAATGAAACAGCAGCTGATTAACTTGAACTGGTTCACCTCCCTCTGGGTGAAAAATGCTTACCGCCTGTGTTTTTCGGGACTTTTTTCCCCCTCCCAGTTTTCACACTAGCAGATGAAAGTGAAAGTGAAATGCTTTTTAATAAAATTGCAAATCCAGTATAGGCTGCAGTGCAGGGAGAGCTTAGATTTGGTGTGATTTCAGCCATTTCTTTGACACATTTATGACCCTTTAGGGGGTTGTTTTCGTTCACTGACTGATTAATCATAACTTGAGTCAATATGATGAATTTTTACTTTAAACCTCTGTGTTATCAAGGCTGAAAGTGCTCTTTGATCAGCCAGTGCAGTCCAGATAGGAAGTAAAAACAAGTCTGAACCGCTGCATCATCCTAAGTAAGGAGGACATGCATGGGAGTAATAACTGTCTATTTTGAGAGACATGTTTGCAGGCTTTAGGACCCAGCACCACTGTCTGGGCCTAAACCACCCTCCCTCCTGCAGAAGCCAGCTCAGACACAGCACAGTGCAGTGCTGCTGCTCAGCTGATGTGCTCAAAGCAGACCAAGCCTGGCTGTATTTTTTTCCCCCCTCTTCTGTTTGCACTGCTGTTTGCCTTTGGCATCTTTCATCAAAGGGTTGGATCGGCAGCATCCACCCCGTCAGAAACTTCCTGATAGGGTGAAAAAAAGGCTCCTGCAGACTTTGGTTTGTGAGCAGCAGAGAGGAGGGACGTTGGAGTTTTGAGAGCTCAGGCTGTACTGTGAACGATAGGAGAGGGATGGTGTGATTCTGCGAGGAGACAGAGTGGAAAAGGGAGACGCTCCGGCAGCATCATTGAACCCCACTCCCCTCTCCTCATCCCCCTTCTGTCTGGCCGACGCTCTCCCCAATAACACGCTCTTTTAGTCAAGACTGGCGGTCTCGAGGGGGGGGCCCGGCAACCAGGAATCATGTCACAGACTAGGAGGAACACATACACCCGGGTGAGTGCGTGTATATACATCTGAGGTAGTTGAATGAATGGCCTGAGTGGTGTTTAAGTTAGTCCTGCTCAGTGGGCCATGGTTTCTGTTACGTCTCTTTGATTTGTTTCACTCTGTCATCCCCTCCTTGTCGATTCCTGCCTTCAATAGAAGGGTTTCTAATCCATTTCAGTGCTGCATTCCTCTGTCTGAATTGTCGCCTCTTTGTTTGGCTCAAATGCCCCTCTGGGCTCAACATTGCTGCTGCTGTTAAGAGTTCATACCTCTGCTATGACTCGACTCTGCCGACCTGTGAACTAGGAGATGATAAAAAAACAGACAGGTAGTTGGCTCTCAAGGCTTTTTGTTATCAGCTAAACACACAATCCATGAGCCTAAAAGACTTCCTGTTTGTCATCTGTGTCTGAGTCAGGCGACTTTGCTGTCAATGGGAGGGATGACATCAGTGTGTGATCTTACATGTCAGCTTACTAATCAAGAATAACCCTTAGATTTTATAGATTTATGTGGAGACAGTCTGTGAAAACCATGTATATGACAGCTTTTCTTACTTTTCTGAAACATGACACAAGACCCTCATCAGGCTGACAATCAGTAGGCTACGTGCCTGTTTTTTTTTTTTTTTCATCTTATTTTAGCTTTATAGTCAGTGCGAGCTTGCGTGTGTTATAAGAGTAGAGTGGCACTAAATAATTCAGCACGCCCTCCTCTGGTCCTCTGCCTCCAGCACATGGCAAACGGGTCGAAACAATGACTGAACAACAGTGAATACATCATTACAGACTCTTACTTTGAGCCTGAAACCCATTAAACACTTAAAGGTTTCATTATGTCATGTTAAAGAAGACATCAAGTGTAAACCCTTGATGGATATTTGATTGCAGATTGTTGACGGGTGCATTTGAGCCTCGTTGCCCCTGTGAAGCCGCATAGATTCCTGTTTCCGTTATGAATCTGAAGTGATTTGATGGCTTTAAATAAAGCTGCGAGGACTCAGCTGTGACGTAGAGACTGTGGAAAAGTAGCATTTACTGCTCATGACTAAATAAAATGTCTTTCTCCGTGTTGGTCATGAATTATAAGCTGGGTTAATTAGACTTTAAACAGTCAGGGGGATCTAGGTTAGCATAAAAGCTGCCATATAAGTGACTATCAGCTGTGGCCGTCTGCCACATATAAAGTCAGACATTTATATGTGAGCAGTTATGGTTGTGTATATTAAAGATACGTGTGTGTGTAGTTTTCCTTGAGTGTGAGGTCATTGTTTAGTGCCTGTAAATCATTTAAACACCAACTTCATGGTTTAAATATGTTTTTCAAGGCAGGCTTTTTATGACTATTAAAGTTTTTGATGTGATTGGTACAACAGAGAGCAGTGAAACAAAGCCTTCCTTACTTTTCTACATTCCAACATACACTTTGCAAAGTTTTAACGCCCTTACATTGGGGAATATGGACGACTGACTGTCTAAGACCTTTAGGCATGTGGTTTAACCAGATATTATATTCTGGTGTTTTCATGAATAACTCAAGACAAATGCACAGTGTGGTGGAAATGTCATGCTTCATATGCAGCAGATGATCTGTTTAGGCTTTGGAGACCTAAAAGCTAACAAGTTCAAATACCAGGTGTGTAGTATGGAAAGATGCACATGTTTGAATGAAAAATAACTGGTTTAATTAGAAAGAATTTTCTTGTAATCATGAAACTATACTTATATGCCTTGCTAGATAAATCATATAAATTATGGTTTTTAAGCTTCTGTTACTGTGAGCATACTTATGGAGTTAATTGAAGGACAGACGCCAGTCCAGTCTCCTTGTATTGCTTTCCTTCGAAAAGAGTAGACAGCTGTGTCCAATATACTTTTGCCTTTAGCGAAGACCTTCAATGCATATTTAGAGGCCACCTTAATCTCTGTGCAGGCCAACGACGACATTAGATGAGGCTCATTAGAGCTGGACTGGACAATTTGCTGAGCTGGTGTTGGCGCTTATTGGGGATATTTAGAGTGTGTGTGTCACTGAAAACAAGAAATGACATCAAATGTTTAAGGTTTAAGTTTAGAACTAGTGTCGCCATAATATGGTGGGTTTTCTTTTTTTTTTTTTTTTTTTCAGCTGACAAAATTTCAACAATTAAAAAAACAAAACATTACAGGCTCATCAGCAGCAGTGTTTGGTTTTTATTGTGTTTAGGCAATTGATTGATCCTTTTGATTATTGACCAGACATTTGCGATGCTTATTTGCACTTGTCCCAAAGTGGATTTTTCTGATGATCATCCCTGTAAATAAATGCATTGATTGATTTAATAAATAGGCAAATTATCAGCAGGTTTAGCAATGGAATGACATTAAAAGTAATTTAAGAAATAAAATTGTAATCAGCACAGCTACTTGCAGTAGTAGTGACAGTAGAGGATGGAGTGTTTGTTAAAGAACCTTCATGCTACTGCTGTTTGTCTGTTTTGGTTGAGCTTTCATGAGGGTTTCTGTGCAGTTTAACCTTTAAGTTAAACAGCAACACAGACAGTGTGTGCTTACAGTAAGCTGAAGCAGAGTGGAAGCATGTTCTCTCACAGAGAATGATATCTGCTCCCCTCTGTGCTGTTCTGCTGAGTCACCATCAATTCTAGGACATCGCACTGTAAATTGGGTTATGCAGGATTATTTGATTACAAAATAATGCGGCTCAAGCCAATTTGAAAACGGTTTTGTGTGCGTTTTGTTCTTCACACATCAAAATTGCATTATGAAGTCTCAGGTGATTGTTGCCATGGAATTACCATAAAGTTTGCCTTCTCAGCTAGAAAGAAAGAACAGTGCTGTTTAAGCATGCATTGACATTTAGAGAGTACAGCATCAGGATGAGGCCTGGTCCTGTATGCCTCAGTGGATCAAAAAAAAAAGTTTTTGTTCCATATCCCTCAAAGGTGTACTGGCATGGTCCCATAAAGGCACCTTCTATTGTGTCTATTGAAACACTGCCTACACTGAAGGTTTTTATAAGGTTTTTTGTCCCTGTGTATGATGTTTGCTAATTGGATTATGCTACAGTCACACTAGGGAAAACAGTCATGGAGACCACAGTATGACCAAAAGTCTCACATCTGCGTGCAATGAACTTACAGTCTCGTTGCCTTTGAAGTGGTTGCTCCAAAGACAGGGACCAGGACTGCAACCACTCAGAGTCAGTTGCCGTCTTCTTCAAAGCGACTTTGGTATCAAGACAGCGATAAAACAGCAATAAGATGGAGTCAGTCTACTATCAATTTGTGATTGAATGGGGTTCAGTTGGCAATTACATGCAATCTGTTTGTGATAAATCAGCGAAAATTGCAAATCTGCTGCCGTCTACATACACAGAAATTTACATTAAACAGAAATTCACATTAACTACTTACATTCAGAGTCCAGCCAGAACCTCGTAGATTTGAAACAGAAATTCAGAAATTCCTCCATAAACAGTGACGTAGTTGCTGCAGGACTGCAAAATGACATTGCAGTCCTGCAGCAACCTTGCTTTTATAGTCGAGACCTCTATTGCAAAGTGACATGATTGCAACTTGTTGGCAATTTGTCTGTGTTTATAAATTAGATGGCAATTATTTGCAAACCTTTGCCAATCTGTCTGAGAGTGATTGCAGTCAGTCTGAGTCGGGACGCAATTTTTGATTTTTTGGAGCCAATGAGGGTGTTGCACGCTGATCCTCTGGGCGACCAGCTGGTCACTGCAACTGCTTGCAATCAGTCGCTGAATGCGAAAAAATGAAGTGCAACCACAGATTTTTGTAGTCGCAAAGAGGTTGCCGTCCTATTTTTACTCGAGACTGTTCTCAAATCTGTTCTCTTTAAAAGAAACACATTGTGAGTGATATGATGTTTATTTTTTAAAATTAATCCAGTGAGAAAATCCCATATTAGCTTCTCTGTGGCCAAGAGGTTTTTTTCTGTTGCTTTACTCCAGCTAGCCGTCTGAAAAACAAAAGTATTAGTTTTACATTTGCAAAGAGAAAAAAACAGCAATTTGTGAAATTTGAGCAACTGAAACCAGGTCTTGATTAGATTGATTATTTGACATGTCAGTTTTCTCCTTTATGTACTTTTTATTCTAAAACTGGCTATAGTTGTGTAATCCTACTTTCCATGAGAAAAAAAAGAAACACAGCAGCATAATTTGAAAAATTGTTCTTTTAAAGAAAACAGTACACATTACTAATAAATCTAATGTTAAACATGACAGACCACTTGTCTGTCCAAACTAAATCACCTGTAATGTTGAGTTGATCATAAATGTCTGTTTTTCTCTGTATTTTCTTTCCTTGTCCCACCCAGACCACCAGCAGTGGCAGCAGCAGGATGAGCTCGGACGGGGGTGGGCGGCCCATCAAAGTGGGCTCCCTGGTGGAGGTGATCGGGAAGGGGCAGCGTGGCACGGTGGCCTACATCGGGACCACCCTCTTCGCCTCTGGGAAATGGGTGGGGGTCATCCTGGATGAAGCCAAGGGCAAAAATGATGGCACAGTGCAGGGCAAGCGTTACTTCACCTGCGAAGAGAATCGTGGGATTTTTGTGAGACAGTCACAGGTAACTACAGGAATATGAAGTAAATGATTGGAATGTTTCCACCCCAGATATTTTTTAAGATGTTTGAGATTTTGTTTTCCTTTCATGTGACGCAGTGTGTTTGTGTGTGGGGGCCGATATTTTCCTCTGGTGTCTGCGTGGTGCCTACGTTTTCTGCTGCTTCAGGGTGCTTGGTTATTCTTTTTGATCTGAAATAGCTCTCTATTTTCCTCTCCCTGAAAATACTGCCTGTTGCTGTGACCCCAACTCAACTATAGTGACCTGGAGGAGACAGTAGAATACGTTTCATGCAACAAAAATCAAAATAGTTTGAAATTTTTCAGTGCTACTTCTTTTTTTTTTGTTTGTTTGTTTTTTACTTTGACATTAAAACCTGTGAAAGATTCTGACATTATCCATCCATTCATTTTCTTAACTGCTCATCCATTTCAGGGTCGCAGACAATTCAATTCAGTTTTATTTATATAGAACCAACTCACAACAACAGTTGCCTCAAGACAGACAACCATTCAAGCTCACACCCACACCTATGGCAAATTTAGAAATGCCAATTAACCTAACAAGCATGAGTTTGGATTGTGGGAGGAAAACCAGCATGTTCAAACCCAGAATCTTTTTGCTGTGAGGTGACTGTCCTAACCACTGCAGCATAAACTTTAATTGTATGACATAATGTAAAAAATAAACTTGATACTGTAGATACTGAGTGACTGGATTTGTTGTTGTGTGTTTTAAGAAAAATATGCAAATATGCTCCAATTTTCTAGTATTAAGAATTTTTCGTTTACAAAATTAACAGTGAGGTTTATGTTAGCTAAATCAACTTGGGTGAAAATTATAAAATGCAAACCTACCCATATGACTGTGATCTGCATGGAGGCTTGCCAAACTAATGTGGGGGATTTAGTGATGCAAGTGTTTTAGTAGTTGGACTGCAGCAGCTCCTGCTGTGTCTTTATGGAGGTTATTGCTTAGTTGTGCACACTCAATTATAAACACCTGACAGTGTAACGTCACCTGGAGTGTTGGCACATCAGTCTTTGTGACTGTCAGTTTCTCTGCATTAGCTTTAGTGCTGAAAACAGTTTGCTTTATGCCCACAGACAGTGAAACAAGTGTGCATTTTGCAGCTGCTTATTATGATCAAATTTAAAAAAGTGTTGGAGTAATCAAATCGAAACAAGCTGTCTACAGTTTGCTGAATCCAAACAGATCAATCATTCTTTGCGGGCTCCTTAAAACCATCCAATTTAGGGCTAAAAAAATCATTGCCAATTGAACTGATGGTTGTATTGAAACTGGCTGTAGCTGTATAGAGTTTACACTTCACGGTTTCTGTTACAGTTTACAGTAACTGTTAAACCTTTTTTTTTGTTGATTTTTACAGAGAAAAGTGATACAAATTTAAGATAAGAATACCCTGTCCTTTAATGCTACAAGAAAACATCAAAACTATACTGAAGTACATGTACACACACTTGATTCAGCTTTACTGTTGATTAGCTGTTGTGTTGCTAATCCTCCTGCTTCCTGTGAGTCTCCTGCTTGGATTGGACTGGCCAGGCTGACACTGGCTCACTTGTGGCTCTACCCTTTTACCGCGTGTCTCTTCATCTGTCACCTCTTTAATTTAACAGCAGAGCTCACAGTTGTGTTTTTGGAAGACATGACTAACCGTCTCTCTCCCGCTGTCGCAGATCCAGCTGGTTGATGATGGGGCTGACACAACGTCTCCTGAGACACCTGAGCCCGGCACTGGCAAGGTTCCCAAACGAGGTGAGAACACACACATACACACAAGCATCCAGATGGTCATATTTACAGGTTGTGTTTAGTATTCTGCTGGTAGTGCTTTAACAGTAAAACTTAAAAAAAGAAAGAAGCCAAAACACAGTAAAATCTGCTCGACCATGACCTTTCAGAGCCTAAGAGACATGCCCACGTGCTCAGACTTTAAACATGCAGCCATATTTGAAACTACAGAAAAAAATGTAAGTGGATAATGGGCTAAATAGATTTGTATCAGCTTTTGTCAGTTTGTGTGTGTTGTAAAATACTTAAATTACACTTAAATTCAGGTATTTGAAGAAATAACGTCAGGTGTGAGCAAATTCATGTACCTACAAATAAACGATCTTTATCCTTTTGGCATCTGGAGAGCCTCTTTTAAGTTTTACTTTGTCAGTTTGGAAATACATCCGGGTATTTGTGCCTTTGGGCGAGGCAGTTTCCCCACCTGCTCACCTTCTGTAGGTCACTGTGGTTTAGATGGGAAGCTGAAGATCTAAAATATAAATCTGCTTTGGCACATTTACTATCTTATTACGGGGATGCTGTCTGGTTTTACTTCCGTCATGAGTGATTAACAAGCAGAGATTGCGGGTCTGAATCCCTCTGTGTGCACTGCTCGTCCGGTAATTTTTCCACCAGCTGATGCCAAACTCTTCATCAGGCCACCGTTACATACAAAACATCTTCTTTTTACTCTCATCAGTATAAACAGGAGATGTTTGGGCCTAACACCTTTTCCTCTCTTTTTGGAGGAAGATGTGAGCAAGCAAGCAGGTAGTTAGGCTGATTACATCATAAAAAAGGGCTACTCTACAAAATTATTGCTAGCTGACAAAACAGTCTAATCATAAGGACCAATAGTGGCTGTTCCAGAGCTTTATAATGGGGGTCTTTTGGTCCAAAGACATGCATGTTACATTAAGTGGTGATTCTGAATAAATAAATAAAATGCTTTAGTGTATAAAGTAAATTGCTGTTAATGTGACTTCTGTAGACTAAAGCTGTTTGAGTGGTCAGTAAGACTGGAAAACTTCATAGATACCAGTCCATTTCCACAGATGATGGACCTGACCTCCTCCTGGCTCTGGCTTAGAGAGGTGATGTTTTAGTGGTGACACAATAAACACTTTTTTTGAGGGATTGTTCTGTTTCACGAAAATGCAGCTTAATTGAGACTGGACAGTTGATTCAGATGTAACCTGGCAACAAGACACGTCTTCAAATGAAAGCAGTGATGCAGAGGGAAGGCCTTGAGACACTGAGAGCTTCAGTAAATGCTGCTCTGCACCAAAATTTAGACAGAAAGATGAGCAAGAAGCATAGTTGACAGCTATAATTAATAACATTCAAAAGGCTCCATTCTACTTAGGAGAGCTACTTTGAGCGTCCCATTATTGTGCATGCAGGGTCTATTTTATTGTTTTGTAAAACCCATAAATATAGGGAAAAAAAAAATCCATCTCTAAAACTTTCAGAGAAGCACTCTGCTTCAGATGTGTAGCGTATGTATCTGCTTTACACAATTTTCTCTTAATTGTTTTATCTGTTGGCGCTAATAGAACTTTAACAAGGTATCAGCCCACATGCTGTATATTTTCATATCACAATACCTACTACACACCTTTGGTAATTTAATGTTACCACTGCCTTAATGTCAATATCTTCTTCTTTTCAAACATGAGATTATTACATCCTCGAGTATGATTATTGTGTAGAAGAAGCCTGGACTGCTGTTTTTTGTTTTACTGTAGTTTTGCAGTGTGGAGGTTCTTCTGCACAACACCGCGTGTCTAAAACACTGAAATCAGTGTTTGAGAGGGAAAATCTGCTTTTCTCACCCTTTCAAAATAGTCTCTGACATCCAAGTACCTAAAACACAATCACAGTTAACTTAGTCATTGTTAATAAGCATTTTATTTTCTTTGAGCACAAGAGAGAGAGATGATTCACATTATTACACACATTATTATTATTACAGTGATCTTACAGGATGCAGATTTTATGTCTTACCTCCTGCTGCAGCTGTTATATTAGTCAGATCCTTTAATTCAGACTTCTGTCAACCTGAAAGCCAGAAAGAAATGTTATTAAATCTGACCTATTAAGATTTGACTTTTCTGTAAAAGTGACTTGTGAGAGAGGGTGTAAAAGAGTGAAATCACTAACATACAAATAACACTTTCCCCCAATAACATGGTTAGAAAAAAAGGACAAGAAGAGAGAAATAAATTTAAAAGAAACATTCATGCAGGTTCAACAGCTGCCTATCAGTGTTAACCATCTGGTGAGAGGACAATAAATCGTGTTGACTTTATTCTGCTTGCACCATAACCTGCTGTGGGACTTTATAACTTATGACTTATATCCTGATGTTCTGGGAATGTGTCTCTCACTTTCTTTGTGTGTCTTTATCTCTTCAGAGATCCTGGAGACAGCCAAGTCCACTAAACTGGTGAGTCAGATAACGCTGCACTGTGACAAAAAGTTCACCTGCAGGAAAATCAGGGTTGCTGTTGACACCTGGACACACACACCCACACTGCACATTCACACATGCATGCATGCGGACTCCTACCTGCACACACACATGGACATACTAAAGTAAATGCTTTGTGTTCCTGTTTACTGTTGGTGGATAAAGTGATTTGCACTCTGCAGGAAGATTCATAACTGCTGCTGTCAGACAAAGTGTAATTTTCACAGGTTTTGTTAATAGCAGGTATTTGAGAAAGTGTCTGCCAGTAGGTAGTTTGACATTTATCTTGCTCATAGCATGGGCGTCAATTAAAATGTCTATTCTTATGTCTAGTTTTTGTCTGTAAAACCAGTGTAAAATATAACTGAAATGTGGTAATTAGTTCTAATTTGCAATAAAAAAGTAATAAACATACATCTGCATATTCTTAACTAGACACATAGCCTTTATATATGCCTGCAAACAGAGGTAGGAATTTGGGATTATTAAAAAATATGGAAAATCTTATATTGCTTTTCCCCTACTGTCTTAATTAGATTGTTTTCCTCCCTGAAACATGTAATGAACACAAACTAAATAATGCACACATACATCTGTAAATGTTTCCACTTCATTCAGCTGATTATATTTTATTTGAAACAATGTTAAATAATCCAAGAAATGTAAATTTATCAATAACATGCTAAACCAAATCCAGAGCTTTAGAGCTGAATGATTTCTCTCTGTCCAGCAGAGGGTGGTGTTTACTTACAAGTCCAGTACTACGTCACTGAGGAAAAATATAGATGTAGAAAAATCCAGCACATCACAGCCATTACTCAGGAGTAAAAGAAGCTCTGGACGTGATGGAGTGGTAATGTCCTGAAAATAGATTACACAGGGTTCCCAAAAGTCCAGGAAAATTATGTAACAGATAATTTATTTTGTGTGCTTGACTTTTGCTTTTAGCTGACACTGACACTAAAATCCATTAAGGTAATCTTTCATAGGAATTGTCAAAAGTTTGGTTAATTTCCCTGAGATTAATGCCAGATTTTTCAAGAGAAATGTGCTGAGTCAGGAGGACTTAATGCCATCTTTTCTTTAAAACCCAAAGAGATATCCTGGTTGAATTTGCCTTAACACTAAAATTTCTTTGTAAGAGTTCCTTTTTGATGAAAAGGTTTATAAATGTAACTATATCTGCATTATAAGCAAATTTTGTCACATTTATGAACTCGTTTGACTTTTCCTGAATTTTTCTTAATGTGCCACTTCTGAGAAGTGCTGGGTTTGAGTTAAATTTTAAAGCTGAACACATCAAAGCAAAAATTCTCTTTGTCTTTACAGATTAATCAGTTGTATAGTATTTGATTCAAATGTCAACATGCTCATATCATCACTGCATGTTGAATAAGTGACCTGTAATATTCATGATTTTTAAACTTCTGTCAAGAGAAAACCTGGCAAAAACAGAGGCATTCGATTTAAAAGATCAGTTTCCAAATTAGTCTACATTTACACTGAAATTATTTGACTCTTTATGTTGTTTTTATACCTCCAAGTGATCAGGACAAAGAATACAGTCATGGTAAAAAGAAATTCTAAGGTTTTACCTTATCAGGATATAAAATGATAATCTTAATCCTGCTAATCCTTAGCAGGTTTTAAAATTGGGTAAGTAAAAACTCAGATGAACTATATGATATATTATAACATGTCATTATTTATTTAATAAAAATGAAGCCAAAAATAAAGAAACAGTGTGTGGAAAAACTAAGTACACCCTTACTGCATCCATAGGAATTAAGAGGGTAAGGAGCAGCCAGATGCTGCTAACCAAAGGCACTTGATTTTTACTGATCATCGTGTAGTGTGATCCACTGTATAAAAGCAGGGGTTTTGTCACTTTGCTGGTCTGGAGTATTCAGGTGTGGGTTTACACAAATGCCAAGGAGGAAAGAGATCAGCAGTGATCTTAGAGAAGCAACTGTTGCTGCCCATCAGTCTTGGAATGGTTATAAGGCCATTTTCAAATGAGTTGAAGTCCATCATTCTACAGTGAGAAAGATTATTCCCAAGTGGAAAATATTCAAGTCAGTCAGCAATCTTCCCAGAAGTGGATATCTCTGCAAATTCACCCCAAGGTCAGACTGAGACTCTACCGGCCTTAGCTACCATGTTAAATGTTAAAGTTCATGACAGAACTAGTAGAAAAAGACTGAACAAGTACAGCTTGTTTGGAAAGCTTTTTTTCAGCCATTCTGTTGTAGATTTGTTGCTGTGCTTGGTATCATTGTCCTGGTGCATGACCCAATTTCGACCAAGCTTTAGCCGTCGGACAGATGGCGTCACATTTGACTATAGACTAGAGAGAAAGCCTCATCTCTCCAAAAAGAACATGGCAGCATGACGTAGGTTTACAAAGTTGTATCTGAACAAACCACAAGACTTCTGGAACACTTTGGACAGATGAGACCAACCATAATACACAGCACCACGTTTGGAGAAAACCAAACACAGCACATCAGCACAAACGCCTCATACCAACTGTTAATCATGGAGGGGTGATGATTTGGGTTGTTTTGCAAGCCACAGGACCAGGGCACCTTACAGTCATTGAGTCGAACATGAACTCCTCTGTATACCAAAGTATATGTGAGGCCATCTGTCTGACATCTAAAGCTTGGCTGAAACTGGGTCATACAACAAGACAATGATCCCAAGCACAGCAACAAATCTACAACAGAATGACTGAAAAAAGAAAGAATCAAGGTCCAGATCTCAAACTGATTGAAATGCTGTGATGGGACTTTAAGAGAGCTGTGCATGAACAAATGTCTGCAAATCTCAATGAACTAAATCAACGTTGTAAAGAAGAGCAGGACAAAGTTCCTCCATAATGATGTGAGAGACTGATAAAGTCATACAGAAAACGACCACTTCAGTTATTGCTGCTAAAAATGGTTCTACAATCATGGAGTGAACTTAGTTTTTCACACACTGCTTCTGCCTTTTGGCTTAGCTTTTGTTAAATTAATAATGACATGGTGTAATATGTCTTGTGTTGTTCATCTTACGTTGTATTTACCTAATGTTAAAACCTGCTAAGGATTTATTATGTCCTGATATGTAAAACCTTTGAAATGACACAGGGTGTACTTTCTTTTTACCATGACTGTATGACAGAATTAATATATTGTATTTATAGGAGCTTAATGTGTTGTCAGTGTTTTTTTAATGTAGATCCTGAGAGAAAATTAACAAAATGAGAATAATGAAGTGAGTAATGAAGAGTGAAATAAAAATATGTTTTGGAAAATTACTGACTGAGGTCCAACGCACAGCTCCAAACCACTACAGTTCCCGTCACCTCCGGCATGCCGCTGTCAAACTCCTGATCTTTAACCTTCACCCTCCCTCCCTTCCTTCCCTCATTTCCTTCCCTCCTTCGACCAATGCAGCGAGGAGTGAAACCCAAAAAGGTGCTGCATGTTTCTCTAACCTCGGTACAGTGGTAATGTTATGATGGCCATAGTAACCATGGTAACCGTGGCTCTGAATGGCCTCGCTGCTGCATGGCAACAGAGCCTCACCCCTCATTTTACTCATGATTCCTCGCAGCTCACCATACTGCCATCTCTGGTCTGAAGCATTTGTATGAATGAAAGCAGTGTCCTGTCAGCTCACCGCCCTCTGTGCTCTCTGTTTGCATCCGTTCAGCTCTCCGCCACATTGTCTGTTTGGTCTTCTGCTTTTTGTGCATATTAAAACATATTGAAATAAAACAATTGGATTTTTTAAAATAATCTTGTTAGCTAAGTGGCCAAAGGTTTTTCAGACATATCAGACTCTAGAAGACCTGTATGCTCACAGAGACTACTACTACTAAAAGTAAAAATAAAATAAAACTACTACTAAAAGTAAAATAACATACATGATTTATCAAAACATTTTCTGTTCATTCCCCTCCAAATGTGTTTTCTTAAAGAAGGTTCAGAAAGTATTCAGACCCACATCACTTTTTGCAGTAAGCAGATTAATTCATAAAATAAAAATAACTGTCAAGAGCAGGACACAATGGATGGATTGGGATACTTCTGCTCTATCTAAACACTAAGTTACATCTTCATGGCTTTTTGGATAGTTACTAACAGATCATGCAACCTATAATGGTAGTTAACAGTTGTATGTTTAACCCTGAAATTCCTGGTTTTTGTGCATGAGATGCATCAGTTCTATCCTTAGACCTGGAGTTTGTTTATTTTGAAAAATCCAGTGTCCAGCCTTTAGTTCCTGAATAAGAGCCAAGTTTACAGCCTTACTGAATCACTTTTCTTTTTATTAACTAAAGCCATTAGTATTAAGAGAACAAACTAGATTAAATCAATAATTGGTGTGACCAGCACCAAGTCTTCAAGGTTGTTTCAACCATCTTAGAAAACTTGCCGCTGTCCTTCTTTGTCTCCTGTTTCTTCATGTGATCCCAGACTGACCCCATGATGTTGAGATCATTGCTCTGTGAGGGCCAGACCATCTGTTGCAGGACTCGTTGTTACTCTTGTCAATAAAGTTCATTATTAAGGATTCTAATTGCAATTACAGTTGGGCTCACTGTCCTGCTGCACAATAGTTTTGCGACCAGTCACTTAATTAGAAAATATTATTTCCTTATGATATCCTATTTGTTCCCACCTGTCTGTCGTGAGAGCCAAGCTGGCAGTCCACTGCTCTTTGTCATTCCTGGCTGACTCATACATGCAGGCGTTCCTCTGCTGCACTGTCTTGAAAATGTCAGAATGTGACTGAGGTGAAATGAGCCGCCCTCCTGTCTGCAGTAACCTGCAGAGTATAGATTTCCCGTCAGCTCGGTTCTACTTTATCGTCCTCTGGTCCGCATCTCCTCCTCGGCAGGCTGACTTTGAATATCAGGAGGGAACTTTGAAGCAGGAGGATTAAATGTCACGGAGCCTGTCGAATTGAGGAAGCATGCATCGGAAATGTTACAGACAAGACTGAAATGTACCTGTGGAAATCCACGAACATTGCACACAAGCAGAAATTTTGAGTAAAATTTGAGTTTCAAATGCTTTTGTGCTGCTGTCCTGCAGTTTGACACCTAAGTATCAGGTCTTTCTCAGATTTAGCCATTTTTCCCAGCCAGAACCAGCTGAATGTGTAGAGTTGTGCATCGTTAATGCTTTCTAGGCAGTAATTTTATCTCCTTTTGTCCAGTTGAAGCTGCATTGCAGTGACCTCAGAGGCAGTGATCCTCCCTCTGTATGCTGGGAAAGCAGGAACCTGATACATCTCCACCCATCCCAACATCCACTCTGTCTGTCGGCCTCTCTCACTCCATCACTCTCAGAGCAGCACTTAGTCTGTATGGTGGAGAGAATGTGAGTGGATTATTATGGAAAAAGATGTTTAATATTTGAACAGGACAGATTTCCCTCAGCTGCTCTGTAATGGATACTCATAAGCTGTTTTTCTTTCTGCTTCAACAGCCTGAAGTCCTGTTGCTTGTTGTTTTGTTGTTGTTGTTTTTTTTGCCCCACAATCAGATTCTTAATACTCTTAAACATCGCCTGTTTACTATAACCTCATTGACTTACATCATAGTCATTTAGTATGACTTCTGCCCAGGTTTTCTGTCCATGATGTGAAAGTATTTGAGGTTTAAAGCTCACAACTAATCAGAGTATCTTCATTGGATTAATCCTCTTACATCCCTCTCTCTTCCTGCTGAGCTGTTGGTGCAGAGCAGCAGATTAGTGGAGCTGAGGAAGATATCACGATAGCTTCCTTTAATGGCTCTTTAGGAGTCTGTTGAACTATTAAATCCCTTTTTAAACTGAAAATTCCTTTTACTACAATTAGTGTTACTATTAAAGTTCAAGTCTTAACTCTGGCTGTCATGATACTGTTTGCATTTAGACTTTTAGGTACGAGCGATAAGGCTTTCTTACCTCCTTGCTCCTGATATAGCTCTATGCAAAGTGAGCACCATTAGGTGCAGGGGATCCCAGGTGAAAAGCAGTTAAAAAATAGTAGGAATTAATAAGAAAGGTATACCTTGAAAAGCCTAAACATTTTTAAATATTGTATAAAGCCAATCAGGTGTGGACCCCCCCTTTGTTTTTCTCAGCCTCATTTTAATGAACCCATTGGAGGATCTGCCAACGTTGCTAGGAGACAAGAGAGGCTTGCATCAGCATGGCTGCTCATTTTCCCTCTCACCTCCGTTTACAACCCCACCCTCGTCAATCTCACATCTTCTCTTTCCTCCCCTGTCTGTCCCCAATCACTGCTTCACACCCATCCCTCCCTCCCCCTCTGTCTGTCTGTGTTAGAGGTGGTGATGAGTGGGTGAGCAGCAGGGCGGGAGGAGGGCACACAGTGATGTAATGCAGGAGCAGCTGACAAATCACAATAAGCAGAGCGAGAAGAGGGGGGAAATGAGACAGTTGGGAGGAGAGGGAGGTTAGGGGAGGAGAGGCGTCTCCTGTGTAGCAGGAAACAGTAGCAGGTCGGAGGCTCGCGGCAGCGAGATGTCAGAGTCCTAATCAGAGCTGAGAGCAAAAGAGAGGCGCTGACTGAGGCTCTGGCAAATGGATTATGAGAAAAAGAGGACATAAAGGAGGACGATAGCGGGAGGAAGGGACGAACAGAGGCAGGGAGGGGGAGCCTGGGAATAAATCGCCGCGGCCATTTGCACCACTGCAGCTCCCCGGCCTGAGCCGCTGCCTGTGTGACTGTTCGGCTTCAGCGCTTCGCCTGTCTGTCCTGAACCTCGTGTCTGTGGATCTTTGCCTGTTTTATCAGCTTCCTGTTTGTGTGCGTGTGTGTGTGCGTGTTTCTGGGTGACTGTGTGTGTGTATGTCTTCTTCTCTTGCAAAAATGATGAGACAGACTCCTGCACCCCGGAAGGTACAGAACTCCATGTGATCCTCTTTTTCTGTTGGGTTGCTCGTGTTGTTGTTATCATCCTTTTTGTTTTGTTGGCAGAGCTGTTGTAAAGGTCATTTGTCCTCATTTTGTTTAAGGTGGGATTGCCCCTTTTTTTTGCCCACCCCATTTATATTTAATATTCTCAGCGTAAAAGTAGAAGTGTGTTTGCAGCTCAGTTGTGCTCTTTTTTGACTTTAAAGTTTATTTTTCTTTGCTGTTGGTGGCTGTTTGCAGAATTATTTCATGCTTCTACGTGTCTTTGCAGTCGTTGAGTTCAGCTGTATCATATTTATCTTTTTATTTCACCTCATCATATGGAAGCCGTGCCTTCCTCATGACTATAAAATAATTTCAGTCACTGGTTGTAGATTTGGCAAACAGGCAGATGTGATTTCAGTACAGTTTGTTCTGGGAACTAAAGTACAGCACTGTGGCTTAAGAGGGTTGGCAGATCTTAGTTGGTACAGCTGTAAGCTCGGGTGAGTTTCTGCTGAATGGTAGAGCTCTAATCCAATAAAGAACAATAACTAGCCATGCCCGAGCCGAGATGGGGTCAGTGTCCAGAGGGCAGATGGTGGAAGATAACGGGATATATCAGATAATTGTGCATGAATGTGGTAGAAAGTGTCTGGTCAGACCTGGGTCAAATGGTCTCCTGACTAGTTTGATTATTATTATATAGCAAGAAGAAGGTGTAACAATATTAATTTGTTCTGGTGGTTGTCCATTTCATATATCATACATAAATCTTTATTACAGCAGTGCCCAAATGCCTGTTTCCTGGAATAAACTCTGTAATTTGGCACTAATCAGAGGTAACACAGACATGACGGTTAATTAGGACATTTGTAATGAATTATCAATCTTTGCCATGGAGAATGTGCATTATGTTTACAGAGAAGTGCACAATTCAGCATATCTAAAGAATATTTTTTTCTGCTAAGAAATGAATGAATTTTTTTGTCTTTCCTTTAATTTCAAGAAAATATTTAGAACTTTGGTACAATATAAAGTGTTACAGAAAAAGCCCCATTCACGCAGGCCTGGAGACCGGTCAGTGAGCCTCTGGTAACCTCCTTTCACTAGGGACAAACGTGTATTCCCTGACCAGTTGGTGAGTGGTTGCGGGAGGTTACTTGCTGTCTCCAGGTGAAATTGGTTGCAAAGAAGTATACAGTGCTGCACCAAAACCTCCTTGTGATTGCTTTGGTCACTAGCAAATTGCCGCAGTCACCCGTAGATTGTATGGAAGATGCCAACTTGTCTGCAAACACTTGTCAACAGCTTGCTAAGCGGTAGTGAAACTGTGAAGAGTGCGACACAAACATTGCATCTTATGAAACGTGCTGGTTTCATCAGTAAGGCACAACTTTGAAGGTGGATGTTCTCGATTTCTGTTTTCTTTTGCACTTTTTCAAGTTTCACTACAGTTCGGTGTCGAGTTAGCGAGTGTTTGCAGACAAGCCGGTGTCTTCCATGCAAACTAAGGCAACTGCGGCAATCTGCTAGAGACCAAAGCAATCACAAGGAGGTTTTTGGTGCAGCACTTTATACCTCTTTGCGACCGATTTCACCCAGAAACACCCAATAACCACTTGCCAACCAGTCTGCAGGCCTGTGTGACTTGGACTCTTGAAGATTAATATTTAATACAGTTTGACTGCATTTCTCATTTTAGTCCTTGGGATATGAATTGATTAAAACAGTGAAACCCAGGTCTGTTATACAGTCAAGTATTTCTTTACATACTTAACTACAAATCCTGTCATCCAGCCTGCTGTGTACCATGTTGGAGACATGGTTACCTCAGGAGGATGAATGCAGTGCAACAGAAATGAAGCGGACTGAGATACAATGCAGTCATTGAGGTCACAGCGGCAGTACCAGTCAGTGTCCATGTTGTTGCTGAGGCTGTGGTCATATGGGGTGGAAGAGATGAGGCCCAGGAGATCAGCTAAGACAAACAAACATCATTAAGGAAACCAGCAGAACAGAGAGCTGTGTAGATGTTACATGGTAAAGTAAGAGAATGAGGAAGAGGCCTTTTGTGAAGCAAAAGACATTAATAGGGGTTTTACTGTGAGTAAAGCAGCAGATATTCAAGGATACCTTAAAGTCATGTCAGCTTCATCCACCCATTTTCTCCTTTTTTTTCTGTGATCTCCCTATGATATAAACTTTGCCTTGAATCACTAACCCTGGCTGTTTGTTTCCTTCCCTTCCCTCCTGTCCTCTCCTGCTGCCCTTTGACCTTTACCTGCTTCCTCTCCTCCTCTTCCTCAGACCACGGCCAGAAGGCCCAAGGTGAGCACAGTCTTCAACATCAGCAGGGTTTCCGACTCCTGTCAGCCTGCATTATTTAAACATGTGATTGTTATTTTCACTTCATGAGGCAGATTGTGTCTTTATGTACATTCATAACAGGAATCATGTTTTTGGTTAATAGCATAAATAATCTTCTACACAGTCTATCTTAATCTTACAGATTTTTTTTTCACCTGCTGTATCCAGACTAACATATCCACACTGTATAATCCAGCATTTATTCATCTACAGTTTACTTTATTATTTCTTTCTATTTTGATTTTATTTAATATTATTTGAGTATTTTTCTGTTGTAGTTTTGTATTTTAAGGTATTATTTGTGTCTGGGGTCATTATGGAGGTCCACTGAAGAGTGAGCATTTTGTTTTTGGAAATGCAAAAGTGGTAATAAGAAGACAGCTAACAAACAGCTTCTCCGTTTTTCAGTTTTTACATAAACTGAAAGGTTTGCGAAATTAAATGTCTGTTAATATACAGACATTTAATAATATACAGATGTTCAGGTCTTAGTAAAATAAAAATATATAATAGTAAATAATTTAATAAAGCTAAAGCTATTTTGCTATTAAAATGGGAAATAGATGCATTGATTTATTGAAACGTGCAAACATACATAGAAATCCAGGATATAAGGCAAAAACAGAGTTTGTACAATTCTAACGAGCTTGGTATTGGTATGACCACCTTTATTCTTCAACACAGCCTGAACTCTCTCAGACAAGCTTTCTTGTAATTTCTTTAAGTAGTCTTCAGGAATAGTTCTCCAGGCTTCTTGAAGGACATTCAAAGCTCTTCTTTGGATGTTGGCTGCCTTTTGTTCTGTTCTCTGTCACGATGATCCCACAGTGCTTCAATAATGTTGAGGTCCGGGCTCTGGGGAGGCCAATCCATGACTGATAGTGTTCCACTGTGTGTTTTTCTATCCAGGTATGCTTTTACTGCATTGGCAGTGTGTTTGGGATCATTGTCATGCTGAAAAATGAAGCCATTGCCAATCAGACACTTTTAGATAGTATTGCTGATATCTTGACCTCCTCCATATATATTGATGATGATTTGAACCAAATTTGGATTCATCACTCCATAAGACCTGTTGCCACTGATTTTCAGTCCAGTTCTTGTGTAATTTGGCATACCTCAGCCATTTCTCCCTGTTTCCCTCCTTAAGAATGGCTTCTTGACAGCCATCCTTCCACTGAGACGATTTCTGATGAGGCTTCAGTGAACAGTGGATGGATCAGCTGAAGGGCCAGATGCATCTTTCAGGTCCTGTCAGGTCTTTGATGGATTTTTTCCTATTTCTTAAGGACATGACTTTCAGATAATGTTCGTCTGCTGCAGATAGTTTTTTAGGCCTGCCACTTCTTCTTTAGTCCTCCACTTGTCCAGTTTCCTCAATTTTGTTAAGGTCACACTGCACACCGTGCTGAGATATGCCAAGTTTTTGGCTAATAGCTCTTTGGGAATCACCTTGTTGGTGCAAAAATACTATTTAATCCTTGTCAAACTGTTTTGTCTTTGGCATTTTTCATAGATTCAACTAAAGAAATGGAAACAAATTATGTGTTTTGCAACAGGCTGCTAGTAACAAAGTGGCTAAAGATACAATTTAAAATCGGTTCTTTGCCAAGTTGTCTGTTTTGTAGACACAACACTAGTTCATCCCTGGAGTCAGGTGCCTTTTTATGCTTGAAAGATTCATAGGTCAGTGTTAAGTGACTTACCAAATAAACAAACAAACAAAACAAAAAAAAAAGCATTCCTCTGAAAATGGTCAGGTACAAGGACTGGACTGAAATGTGTGGGAAAGCAGCCAATGTCCAAAGAAAAACTTTGAAAGACCTTCAGAAAGCCTGGAGAACTATAGCTCAAGACCAGTTTAAAAAAAATTACAAGAAAGCCTGGCTGCTTGGAAGTAAATTATAAAGAAATGAGGAGTGGCTCAAGACTTTTGCACAGTACTGTGACTCAGTCAGTACAGGAATGAATCAAGATGCAGCTGCGAGTTCTCGTGGTACCACTAAGCATCATATCCTGAATCAAGGTAATCACAGCTCTGAAACTGTCAAGCTAAAAAACTACAATAATTAAATGCAGTCAGCTTTCAGAGGGACCTCCGTTTTTGGCCACCTTCACATCATCTAGCAGTGATTTACTCCTTGATGCTTTTTGCTAATTTTTTTTTTCTTGATTCCTTCAGCAGCCCACCCGACCTGCAGGAGGGAAGGGGGCTGCGTCTGGCTCGGCTTCAGCCTCTGCTGGGGAGATGAGCAGCAGCGAGCCCAGCACGCCAGCCCAGACCCCCCTGGCCGCTCCGGTCATCCCCACCCTCCACTCCCCTGGAAACCCTCCAGCCCCCATCCCCAGCAAGGTCAATATGTCTCAGTATCAAAGGTTCTGTTCATACTGCATTTGACAGCTCTGGTATGTTTGATTCAATGTGAAGAGGGAAACTGGTTCACCAGATACTCTGAACTGGAACTGTTTTACAAAAAAGCGTTTAATGTTCCAGCACAATCAAGGGAGACTTGGAGGACTCTATGTGTAGGCCACGTGAGCACAGGACAGGAGTAAAATCAGATGTGACAACTTTTCGCTATCTCTCCTCTAAATTTAAATGTATTTTTTGACACAGCTGTCACTTTGGATTGATGTCATCCAGCAGAGTCAAATCTGAGCCAGAGGCCTTAACTGCTTCTTAGGCAACATGACAGAAATACCTGTAAAATAACAGAGAAAATTTACGATGTTCACCTTTGTTTTTTTTAATCATCCGTCTGTTAATGCACTGGGAGAGAGGCAAATTAAAAAGTGACAAATCAGCTAAGCTATCAAGACCTGTGATACGTGGTTAGTTCTTGATCACAGCTCAGTTGAGCACACATAGAACCCAACTATCGTTTGACTCAAAGTAGTAAAGGTGCTTAATTGTCTGTATTTGTTGTCCGAGCTGACGAAAAACAACGGGAACATTCATTTGTATTTAAATGTCAGCCATTATCACATGAACTTTTTGCAAAAATCAGCTTCAGTTTGATTTTTAACTTTAGGGTGGGGATAATCAATCCAATTTGTATTTTATCCCCTCAGGAGGACGTCACTATGGAAACACAGGTGCAGCGAGGTGGTGTGATGTGATATTTCTGCTCTTGATATTGAAGTGTTGTTCTTCTCTCACTAACATTTTAATAAGCAAAGGCATGACTCCTTTAACCTGGGTGTGAGGTGACTCTGTCTTTGCTGCACGTTTATTGCAGGATTCAGTCAGTGTTTAGAGCAGCGTGATTATTAGTGTGTGTGCATTCATTATCACAAATTGGACGTGTGATAAAGCATGCGTGTGTCTTTTCTCCACAGGTGAATTTTCTGCAAGTTTAATATTTAATGTGTAAAAAGATCAAAGTGCTGCCAACACACAGAGAGAAAGCTTTAAACCTGATCTACTGCTTTCACTTTGCACTCTGTGGAATCACAAGAGTGAAAAGTGTGAAGAAAGTTAGTAATGGAGCAGGGTTGAAGCCTCCTTTTGTTTATTAGAGTGCTTTCACTTTTTTTTAAATGTGTCATTATATGAATCTCACTTTTCCCTCCATCACATCCACATGACCGTTATCCAGGAGGAGGAGGCGCTGCGTGCTCAGGTGAAGGACCTGGAGGAGAAGCTGGAGACTCTGAAGATGAAGCGCACGGAGGACAAAGCCAAACTGAAGGAGCTGGAGAAGCACAAGATCCAGCTGGAGCAGCTGCAGGAGTGGAAGACCAAGATGCAAGAGCAGCAGGCCGAGCTGCAGAAACAACTCAAGGAGGCCAAGAAGGTAAGGAGCCACAGATGGACGAGTATGAGTGGAGGGAGTGGACACGCTGTAGATGCTCAGGCTCCGCTTGAAAGTTTTTATAAGCAGATTACCACTACTGTTTGTCTACACCAGATGGAGATGACTATGTTCCTAAATAATACTTACATTTTTCTTGTTTATGAAAAGTAGCAGCAGCGTGGCCACTAACAAAAACTAGCTAGCGATTACACATCACCCTGTTCTTGCTTCCCTTCATTGGCTTCCAAAGAAACTGGAATTCATTTGTAAATGTTATTAATTACTTACAAAGCTCTACATGGCCAGGATGCTGCTTATGTACGTGACCTGCTAAGACCTTATTCCAGCAGTGGGCCTCTAAGTTCATTGGCTCAGGGCTTTTTGACTGTTCCACACTCTTATTTTAAATCCAGAGGTTTTGAGGTTGTGGGGCCTAAACTTTGGAACTGTCTCCCTCATCCCACCAGGTTGGGATGAGGGAGACTATGTTTTTTATTTTATTTTTTTAAAAGAGTGTTTATTATTTTTATAGGTTAGCTTTTCCTTAACCTTTCACAAATTAATTTTGTGTGTAGTTCATACCAAATGTTTGTATGGAAGTATGCACACAAGGGTTTACTGGAGAGGCATAAGTGTATCAGGACATAGTAAAAATAATTTTGTCCTTGATACAAGTGTATTGCAAATATATAGATATAAACAAATACTGCCTTTAAATGAGGAAAGAACTTTAAAAAAGTGTATGATTGCACATGCACTTTAACCACAGTTATTTAATACTCTTAAGACAAAGCTGAAGACTTTTCTTTGTGTAGGAGGCCAAGGAAGCGTTGGAGGCGAAGGAGCATTACATGGAGGAGATGTCAGACACAGCGGACGCCATCGAGATGGCGACGCTGGATAAGGAGATGGCTGAGGAGAGAGCAGAGTCTCTGCAACTGGAGGTGGACTCCCTCAAGGAGAAAGTTGACGAGCTCACCATGGACCTGGAGATCCTCAAGCATGAGATTGAGGAGAAAGGTACTGAAGAACTGATGTTAACGTTGCATATGCTGTTATTTTTACACACATGCAGGTCAAATTTCAGTTTAAATCTGTACCTGCGCGGCAGTTTAGGACCTCAGTGGATACATGTCACTGATGGATGTGAACCATCAATACACAGGCTGAAGCAAACTTTTAAGGCCTGTAATATGAACGTAAACTTACATAGAATAAAATTAAACTTTTTCAACCCTTTATTTTTATTTAACTGAAAGCATATTTAATCTATACTTGACTGCATTATGTAAAAGTTTACAACAAAATATGAGCTTTACTTACTTAATTTGTATTTCAGTTTGTATTTAACTCATTACTCACAAGTTGTGGAAGTAAACACTGTGAGCTGATTGAAGGTATGTGATGTGATTGCGGCAGATTTATATTATTTTATATTTATATATTTTATATTATACCTTTATTTTAATATTATTATTATTATTTTTTTAAACTGTCGAGTTCAGTTGTGTTTTTGGGTTTCTTTCAGGCTCAGATGGTGCTGCTTCCAGCTACCACGTGAAACAGCTGGAAGAGCAGAACAGCAGATTGAAGGAAGCACTAGTCAGGTAGGTCTGCTGATGTCTGCAGAGCCGGGATTGTACTGAACTGAACTAGACTTTAATTCAGGACATTACGTGCTGTAAACCACTGATGCATGTTTTCTGTGTCCCTAATGCCGTGTGCCAGGATGCGTGACCTGTCTGCGTCAGAGAAGCAGGAACATGTGAAGCTGCAGAAGCAGATGGAGAAGAAGAACGTAGAGCTTGACTCTCTGCGAAGCCAGAAAGAAAAACTGCAGGAAGAGATGA
>VUQI01053209.1:11600-27408 GCA_015106735.1 Paratilapia polleni | reverse complement strand
ATCAAACCTGCATGATAATCTGTTGAATAACCTGCAAAGGCTCAGTTTTCTGTGGGAGACTGTGGGCCTGGCCTTCACCAGATGCCAGTAATGGATATTGTACGTTGTGTATCATCAACGTACAATATCCGGCTATATTTGTAGTTTGTAACATATTTACTAATGTCAGTGGGATTTTAAGTTGTGTTTTCTTACTCTGGAACAGAAAATTAAAATGATTTACAAAATATCTTACCTCGGTACTCCATTGCTGAAGCTCGGAGGTTCTCCCTTGGACTTGTCACTTTTCATGGAAACAAACCTTTCTACAGGAGAGTCTGGTCTTTGGTGCTCAAGTGGACTTTAAGACAGATTACAAAATGTTTTCATAAGATAAATGTTTAAAAGTGCAATCTGTAAGCTTGTTGTTTAACACATTCAAAAAAATAAGTTAAATTATCCACAGAATGTGATGAACAACAGTAACTATTTTGAAGTTAAGTCAAAGAAGTTCATTTATTGTGTTTTGCAGAGAAATACACTGAAGTCAGCATGCTAACCAGCCACCCCTGTACCATCAACACCTCTATTTATTTTAAGAGGTGATAGTGAAACGCTCAGTCCACCCTCAGTGCCGGCCATTGCCAGACATTGCTATAGCATAAAAACCATCAAAACTGAATGATAATCTGCTGGATAATCTATACAACCAGGCCTCAGCATTGCCTGATTCCAGTAACAGATGTTGTAAGTTGTGTGTGAGGAAGTGGGAAAATGGCAAAACGCCTTACTAGCATTCAAAAAGAAAAAAAAAATCAGCTCTCAAACCATTTATCCTGTTCTCCACTGTCTTTTCCCTCGACAGTAAGTCAGATGACTCCTGCTAACTACACAGAGAGACTGCTGTTATCTGTGTTTTCACAGAGGCATAGCTTAGCTACAAAGTTCCACACACCACCATTAGCCTAGATTTGCTATGAGCTAACAATAATATATGATTTTTCAAAAAAAGATACAATGCCATCCTAAACACTGTTATCATATAACTGACAATAATACACTGGTGATAAAGTCTCTCTCCAAATTATTTATCTTTTTACACAGGATGGTGCAAGAACTCTGTACTAGCTTCTCGTTAGTGGTCATCGTCACTGGTATATTAATGGATAGATTCCACAGTTCATATTATTACTATGTATTTTGTTTGTTTGTTTTTACGTACTCGTCTTTTACGTTAATTTAGATCCCCTTTGAGTCAGTCAGCTGTCATGGGGTGAAAGGCGTACACCCTGCCAATCCATCACAGGCCTAACACAGACAGAAAGATAACCACACATTGTCACATCCACAGCCATGGCCAATACAGAGCCATGATAAACCAGATAAACAGGATAAACCAGAGTACCCAGAGAAAACCCACACAGGCACAAGAACAACATGCAAACTACACACACAAAGACTCCAGACAAACAGAAGCTTCAAACCAGGAACCTTCTTCTCCAACCACTGCACCACCGAGCTGCTCATAAAGCACCCAACATTACCAAAATATCTTTTTACGTATTGTATCAAAGTCTGCACATCATTCTGTAAACTGACACTTAAAACATCAAGTGAAGTATTATTAAGCAAAATCATTTCAAGTGCAGGGGAACAGTTTGCTTTGCGTGATACTACTGAGATCAAAAAATTTAACTTACTTGCCAGTCGATGTGGCCGTGGTCTGTTCCTCAGACATGTTGGTTTCACAGACAATTTTACCCCTTTTCTGCTCTCAGGTAAGGCTGCACTGGTTTTTATCTGATTCCTTTTTTATTACTTTGAATGAAATTATTTCCAAATCCTCATCTTTTTTAACCCGCACATAATTGCATCAGTTTCAATGTTTAAGTTCGATCGAACATAAACACGAAGGCTGCCAGTCTCCAGGGAACAAGGTAGGCTTGAAAGCAGTCTTCCTCAACACTGTTTTGGGTCAAGGTCCTCTTTGTCCACACACTCTTCACAGAAACTTCAAACATTTAAATCAAGTCAAGTCACAACCAGACTAGAATTTTTCTTATTTAAAAAAAACTCTTCAATTCCAAAGATTTCAGTTTGTGTGACTTACTTTACTGTGACTGTATTAAGAAAGTCTGATCAAAGTCTGTTACAAAACTTCTTTAAGAGTGCAGTCACACTGGTTAATGTTTAATAATAAGAATAGCTGTGGTACTATCTGGACCTTGAACTTTGACATTCTAACTGCCACCAGATAAAGAATATTAAATAAAACGGAAGCTACTGACTTCCTCAGATTTTTCCTTCATGCAGCTGACATTTGTGAGTTTTAGTGACATTTGTGGGAGAGCTGTTGGACAGATAAGCGTGTAATCCCCCCAACCCCCACCGTTGTGGTGGCTCTTACACCTTGGGCCTGAGAACAAAGCAACCTGTGGCACGTTTGATTTGAACAAGTTTAGAGCATGCGTGGTGGTTAAGGATATGGGTTTGGGGATAACACTATACAGCTATAATAGTGCAAACAGGTTTGTATGTGAATGGATAGTGCACGTACTGATACACAAGTGTCTTTGCGTTATAGGCTATTCAACATCACTGATTGTAAGATGAAGACTTATCGAATATGAGCCCATTTATGAGCCCAGAAATGACATGTATATATTTCTAAACCTGATGTTCACTAAATCAGATGGAGCTCATGGGTGTGCACATCCGTGTGTACATGTGTATATGCGTGTCAGGTATTTTGAGACCCTGGGTGTGTATTTTAGAATAAAAGCAAAGGGCATGGAAGGTAAATAATTGTGAAGCCTCCACATAGATACGCAGGAATTTCAAGCCTCTTCAATCTCACTCCGTCATGCATTGACACTTCTGAGGTAAGCATACACACAATGCAAGCACATGAAATGACAGGCATGATGCTATAAACCGGTCATGTGTTTTGTACAATGTCCTGTGTGGGAGAGGCAGAGGGTCAGTGTGTGTGATTTTACTGCCTTTTCACCATGTACACATGGTCAGCACCTGTTCACTGTTCCCCTCCATGTCTTTTCATTACCCATGCAGCTCAGTGAGAGCTCATCGCCCTTAAACTCTGACTCACTCATCCCCCACTCTTCCTTCTATCATCTCATCTCTGTACATTGTCCTCTAAGTTGTGTCTGTCAGCCATAAAAGAATAACTTTGTATTGCACTTCCATAAAACAGACATAAAATGCTCAAAAGGGATGCATCAACTTCTTTTAGAATTGACATCTCAAATTAACAATTGCTTAAAAAACAAAAACAAAAAGCATATTGTGAGAAAGACATTGAGTAGCACTAATAAACTTACATGTATAAATTGATTATAAATTGGTGGTTATTTAATCAACAAATGTACCCACCATCATCTCTTTTTGTAAATGGTTAATCAGAAACAAAAGTTATAAAATTTTCCACTAGTTGATACTGTAGGGATGGCAATGCCAGCTGATTACCACATTGAGCTCAGTTTGGATTACTTTGGTGATTTGCTTTTGTGCCACAGTGAGGTTTCCTTGTATATTAACTATGATTTTAACCAGGAAGTGAAACTCTTGACATTAAGAATATCTTTTGGGAGAGTGTCCTGGGTCCAGACAGGCAGCATTAACCTTTCGTGTTTTTTGATTGTGGCAGAAAACCTGCGCAACCACAGAAGAACATCCAGACTCCACACAGGAGCTCTTCCCGGGCTGTGAGAATCTTACAGGCAGATATGAAAGTACATGATTGGACCAAAGGTGTAGCTACAGTGGCACTGCCATCCCTGCTATATAGGCGAGTTCCTGCTTAGTGCCAATCCTTCCTGGTTTTTGATTAACCTTGATGCTGCTATTGATGTCACAGTTAAGTCTTACTGCACCATCGTGACAGACAAATGCAGTAATTTAGATGTGGTTCATCAAAAAAAACAACGTGCTGTATCATATGACCATTTTTCTTTATTACTTACCGTCTCTCCTTTGTTCCTTCACTATGAGAGCATCACGTCAGCCATCATTCCACAGATGACCTGCTTAAACACAGCTAGGATACAACTCTGCATCAAATGTCACCCACAAGAAAATCCATTTTACAGGTTTTCCAACTGTTAAGACAAAAATATAGAATACCTATAACTCTAATGTTAAGTATAATGATTTGGTGCTATGATCTGCACATAGTAGATTGGATAGTGGGGGTAGTCCAAAACGAGATGTGCATTAAGAAACATATTTTGATCCCAAACTTAAAGGCAATGAAATCATAAAGGGATGTTTTCAGCGAAGAACACAAAAACTTCTCAAAAAGGATTATTATGTCCTGGTCATTTTGTGGCAGTTTTTATGACAAGCTTTCTTTTGTTTTTATGTGCTGGTGCACACACTTCACTGGAAGTCTTCCACTCCCTACTCTTGTGCCACCACTCTTGACAGTGGCACAAGAGTAGGGAGTGGAAGACTTCCAGTGGGAGAAAACACTCCAGTAGTAGTGTCATTTTTGTTTGTTAATATTTGCGTCACGATGAAAAAGGATAAGAACTGAACTTTCAGTTATTAACAGAAAACAGTTTAAACATACAAAGGAAGTGGATGTTAGAAATGCCATCATGAAGCTACAATTAGATTAGTTATGTCATTTTACATTTAAAAAGCAAAAAGAATTATTGTACTTTAATGCATTTCACCTTATGTATGTGTTTATGTCATGATCCTGGGTTCTGGACTCGATTTTGTATTTTTTTTTTTTTTACTTCATGTTTAGTAATAAGTACTCTCTGTTTGGTTGTGGTTCTTTGGTTTAGAATTCATAGTGGATGGTTCAGGTTTTCATTACTTTGGTAACTATAAGTTTCTTATGGTTTGAGGTTCACGTTTTCTTTTGCCTTGGCCTCTGTTTATTTTATTGTTCCTAGTTTTGTGTAAATTCTAGTTGGTTCCTGCTGTTTTTTCATATTCCAGGGGTTTTGTACTCCTTTGTATTTTGTATCTTTGACTTGTATTTGGTCTTTAGGATTCTTAGTCTTTAGTTCTTGTTACTTTGTATTCTAGTTTCTGTTAGCGTTTAGAGTTATAGGTGATTCTTTGTTTATTCAAACTCTCCCAGTGTCCTCTTGTATCTTGTCAAGTTTTCATTTCTGTGTTAGGTGTTTCTCTGTCATGTTACTTCCTGTTTAATTCTGATAGTCATTTGTCTCTTGTGCCTTGCTTTTAGTTTTACTTCCCCATATCTCGTTATCAGATGTAGTTCAGATGTGTTCCTAGCCTGCCTTCCTAGTCTGTTTAAATCCTTGTGCTTTGGATCAGCATTGCTGTCATTGGTCAGAGGTGAGCTACACTGACTCATCGACTCGTATCGGACTCCTTTCACAAAGTTTTCTAGCCTCCTCCAGAGTAAATAGACCTGGATTCTTCTCATTTGGCATATTGACAGCGGACTGACAGCCTGCACTCACTACAGATGAATGGTGGCCAGAGTTTTTGAGGTGACTCAGGGGCTAAATATTTATTAAATATTAATATAAAATATTATAAAATAATAATATTAAATACTGCAAAATATTTAATTGACACAAATCCATTTTTTTTATTTCTGATTTGTTGCCAAGTGCTGATATTATTCAAATATGTTAAAATATAATGTGTACAAAAGCGTTTTTATACACAAACACTAGTAGAAACACACCAGTGGTACAGTCTAAATTTAATGTTTTTGATCTCTCTTGGCTGACTAAAATGTGTTTGTACTACAGCGGCCACCGTAGCTAGGATTATGCACTTGAATTGGGAGTGGTAAGAAAATGCAGTTCAGTTGACAGCAATCTGCAATCTACTGATATCTAGTGGTGACATGTTACGCACTGTAACTTTAAGGAATGCATTACAGACATAAATTAGCAGTATCTAAAATATAAAAGATACTAATAAAAATACCCCCCAATTTCAAAATGATGATTTCATTTATTAAGGGAACAAAGCCATTCAAACCTCTGGAAAAAGTAATTGCCCCACTTGTTAATTCATGTATTAACAGGGATTTTTTGGAAAGCTGAGTTCAATTTTACCAGCCACACCCAGGCCTGATTACTGCCAGACCTGTTGAATCAAGAAATCACTTAAACAGAACCTGTCTGACAAAGTGAAGTAGGCTAAAAGATCTCAAAGAGCAACACATCATGCCACGATCTAAAGAAACTTATGAAGAGATGAGAAACAAAGTCATTGACATTGATCAGTCTGGAAAAGGTTACAAAACCATTTCTAAGGCTTTGGGACTCCAGTGAACCACGGTGAGAGCCATTATCCACAAATGGAGAAAACTTGGAACAGTGGTGAACCTTCCCAGGAGTGGCCGGCCTACCAAAATTACTCCAAGAGTGCATTGATGACTTATTGATAAAAGAACCCAGAACAACATCTAAAGAACTGCAGGCCTCACTTGGCTCAGTTAAAGTCAGTGTTCATGATTCAACAATAAGAAAGAGACTGGGCAAAAATGGCCTCCATGGGAGAGTTCCAAGGAGAAAACCACTGCTGACCAAAAAGAACACAAAGGCTCGTCTCACGTTTGCCAAAAAACATCTTGATGATCCCCAAGACTTTTGGGAAAATATTCTGTGGACTGATGAGACAAAAGTTGAACTTTTTGGAAGGTTTGAGTCCAGTTACATCTGGTGTAAAACTAACACAGCATTTCATAAAAAGAGCATCATACCAACAGTCAAACGTGGTGGTGGTAGTGTGATGGGACGAAAGTCCTCCACAGCAATGTGAAAGATTCATTGCCAGTTATCACAAATGCTTGATTGCAGTTGTTGCTGCCAAGGGTGGCACAACCAGTTATTAGGTTTAGGGGGCATTTATTTTTTCACAGAGGGCCAGGTAGGTTTGAGGAGCTTTTTTTCAAAATTACATAAATGAAAGGTATCTCGCTAACTATGAGACAAAAGATAGAGCACTAAATAAAGGGACTAGAAAAGAATAGAAAGGGAATAGAAAAGAAAATCAAAATGCAGGTATCTAATTCATTATGGGGGCTGCTTTAGTATTCTGCACAAGACCTGAAGTTAAGGAATATCTATGCTTTTATTTTTACAGTGCATTCTTAACATACACAATACTGGGATCTAACCAACCAACCCTCTGAATAATTTCTTTTGTCATATACGACGGTTTGTGCTTTCCTGATTTTCTGTCAAACTTCCTGTTTCTCTCTTTTCCTGATCACATCTCTGGACCAGCATACCTTAAAGATTCAGCCAGTATCGGCTGACAGTTACTCTGGAAAACCACACAACGATTAGTGGATCACTGGACCCTGTGAGAGCAGTTCGGTATGGACACTTGTGAATACTTGTCCAGGGAACACTCACTTTGTGTGTGTGTGTGTTTGTGTGTGTAGTGCAGCGGGTGTTCCCAGGTGCCTGAAAGAGATTTTGGGTGTCTAAATTTTTCCAGAAAGAATTCAACCTCTGAACTCAAACACACACATATACACACAGTTACCAACAAACACACAAATAAGCACTTATGGGAATATAATAGAGACATACTCTTAGTTATAAGTTGCTATGATGATTCATGAGGACGTGGTTTGGATCATTTCCCTAAAGGCCTGATCTTTGACACTTGCAACTGCAAAAGGCAGCTTAGCTCTCTCTCTCTGAGCGATCACATCTGTAAAGATGTTTGGGTACTCTCTTCTTATTTCACGTTACTGTGTTCCATCCTCCAACCCTGACCTCCTACTCACCTTTACTCTTTGCCTTCTTCATGACGTTTTCGTCTCAGCCACTGCACCTTTTCAGAGAAGATACATGCACAACAAAAAGGTTGAAAAAGAAAATATGAGCTCCTGGAATGTTTTTCATTTTGCAACATTAACTTTCATTTTACTGCATCACTCAAAAAGCTTATGTTTAGCTAAGGTGCATTTTGTGCATAATTCTTGGCACCTTTACTGATTTTGAGTGCAGGACTAACTGAAAAGAGACAAACATGTCAGTGGGTGTTTCAGGTCACCAACATTTCAGATGTTAATGATGCTTTATTTGCCTGAAGTAGCTATTAGAAGGAAAACAAATGAAATGCATTAAATGTGATTTTTCTGATTCAGCATCAACACTGACTGACCATTTTGAACGGTTGACATGGTAGTGGTCAGTATTTCCGTACTAGCAGCACTTTACAACTAAATCCTGTGTGGAGATTTTTGGAAACCCTTTTCTTTCCTTTTCTCTCTTTCCTTTACTTTTGATTGTCAGTCTGTTTCTAGCTGTCTCTCCCCTCCGAATCTCCTCATTATTTATATTTAGGCAATTTGTCCACAGTTTCCTATAGGCTATCATTATCCACCTTACGTATACACACCAAGCAGTCCCAATCCCTCCTGGCAATTTCCTTTCTTTTCCTTATCAGTTGAAGCCAAATATTGAGCCTAGATGCCCAGATCTCCAGCCAAGCACAGTCTCATATCTAATCTCCAATAACCATCAACAGCTGAACCACGCGTAGCTGCAGTTATCAGAAAGGGGAGAAAGGGAAATGGAGGACGCTAAAGAAGGAAGGAGCAAAATAAAGAAAGTTCAGCCTGCTGACATTCCACCATATTCCTCCTTACTTTATTTTCATCCCTTGTTTCTCTTCCATTCACTTCACCTCTTCCATATAACTCCAGCAGGGCTGAAAGCCCTTTAATTAAATGTAGGCTATAGACAAATAATCTCATCTGTCCACAGTTACACTCATTCTGAAACCCAGAAATATACAAACTCTCACCTGCTCACTCACACATGTAAATGTCTTTCAGGGACACATGATTGGCCAATGCTAATATGTGTGCACACAAAATTCACACACAAAATACACACTCTGACTACTGACACACTGTCAACACTGACTCTTACTGAACACTCAGATGTTGAAAGGAAATGTAATTTCTCTGAGAGAGAAAATACTGCCACATATTTTCTTACAGAGTTGCATATTTTAAAACCATCTTTGAATTGCGCTGTATTTGAATGTTCTTGTTTTTAATTCGATTGCATATAGTTACTATATGTTCCTGCCTTTTTCATCTTGATTTGTCACATGAAAATGTAAAATTAATAGATATTTCTTAATAGAATAACTAAGAAATAAAATGCAAACATGAGAGAGGAACAGACAGTGTGTGAACCTTCATGTATTTCATCAGGTGAAGTAAGGACTGCATTGAAAGTTCTTCTTATTGTGAGAGGGCCAGTTCACTTTTGGCTCAGGGAGGGTGTGAAAAATAGCCGACCCCCCTACTTAACACTAATGGACTCAGCATTGCAGTCTTATGAAAACACAGTCTAAGTGGAAGAGCATTAGTATCAGTCTAGTACATGTGTATGAGGGTCCTATCAGCAACTGAGTGTCAAAATGATAAATGAGTGTTTGCGCAGCTTTCTGTATGTGTGTGTGTGTGTGTGTAAGCCTGGATGCATGTGCTCATTGGTTAAGTGTGTGTGCATATTGTGTTTTCAGGTGTTACAAATACTATAGATGCATTTGATGCAGTTATTCAGTTCTTTTCCTGTTAATTATACAAACCAAAGGAGGATCTGCAAGCATAGCAACAACTCCTCCACTCACTTCTAAATATACGGGAACATTACTGTGAAACACTTTTCTAACTTAATTTCCCACATTTCAAAACCCAATCAGGAAAACACACACAAATAAGCTGACTGCCAAAGTTTCTCAGCCACAGACCTTTAGCCATCACACACAAATATTTGAAATAACTGCAGCAGGGTGAAAAAAAAACAGCCTCCATTTGTATTTTACCTCCTCGGTTCTTCAAGATGTTACGCAACAAAGAGTTTCTGTGATAATTTCCAGAAAGTTTTGCATGTGTTTGTAAGAATCACATCAACATGAAGTTGATTGCTTACTCTCACCTTTCATTCTTTTTATTGAATCTTTCTCATCTTGTCCCTCATCATCTCTCTTTTTTCATCTTCCCTTTCACCCTCAACCTGCACTCACCAGCCATTTCATTAGGTGCACATTGCTAGTATTTAATCTGGATGTTGCAGCAGGAATCAAGAATCATCAGACCAGGCAACGTTTTTCCAGTTTTCTGTTCTGTGCGATTTGTCGCCTCAGCTTCCTCTTCTTAGCTGACAGGAGTGGCACCCGGTGTGGTCTTCTGCTGCTGTAGCCCATCTGCTTCAAGGTGGGATGTGTTGAGGGCTCAGAGATGCTCTTTTGCATACTTTGGTCGTAATAAGTGGGTATTTGAGTTACTGTTGCCTTCCTATGAGCTCGAAGGTGTCCGGTCATTCTCCTCTGACCTCTTTTCACCCAGAGAACTGCTGCTCACTGGATATTTTCTCTTTTTCAGACCATTCTCTGTAAACCCTAAAGATGGTTGTGTGGGAAAATCCCAATAGATAGTCTGAAATATCAGACCAGCTCGTCTGAGTTCAGTGTCACTTAAATCACCTTTCTTCCCCATTCTGATGCTCGGTTTGAACTTCAGCAGGTCATCTTGACCATGTCTACATGCCTAAAAACACTGAGTTGCTGCCATGTGATTGGCTGATTAGATATTTGCGTTAAACAATTGAACGGGTGTACCTAATAAAGTGGCTGGTGAGTGTATTTATTATAATGCCATCATTGCTACAACTGTGATTGTCATTGATTTAAAAAAAGAAATTTTAAAGCCACATGGAGGAATTTTACTGTTTAAAATATCACGTCAACTCACTGTAAGACCAGATTGCAGGACGCTTAAAGACAAAAGTTTGTCTTCGAACTGCAGATAATTTGAGAGTTTGAAAGAGGAAGTACAGTGTGGTGAAAAGGCCCTGTAGATTTTTAATTATTACCCAACAGGCAATGCCATCAGGGTGGACAGGTCCCAAATTTATTCTACAGCCTGACACAGCAGCAACAAACACCAAGCAAGAGTGTAATAAGTGCAGTAATGCTGAGTGATGGCTCCTTTACTGCAGAGGAGGCCATGTGACAGTTTAAAATTCTCTGCAATACATTATATCCTGAATTTTAACTGCCATGGATAATGAACTTTGTCTAACTGAGACATCGACTCAGTTAGACACCGAGTCTAACATCGTGTCAGATATACTGAAGCTTTCAGAAAATTTGGTCTCTCTCATTCATTTAGGACTTGGATGTTGACGTGAACGCAAACAAGCAGTAGGCAGATAATTGCAATAACTCTGATATGAAATGGATGCACAATAAGCCTGAAATCTGCATCTGTTTTTTGTTTTGTTTTTTTAAATGAAAATAGCACAGGATTTTTTTTTTTTTTTTTTCAGTTATGAGAAACTTGGGAAAAAAATCTTTATACACTGGGAACATACACTTTTAAACAAAGCACTGGAATCTTTAGGGATATCTGAATCAAGTCAAATGGGAGATACACAAATTGTCCACTCCAACAGTCAGCACGGTCTCTAGGTTTAATCATCGCTGAAAATATTAAGGATAATGTAAGTACACAAGTGAACAAAAAACGTGACAACATTTGTAATTTTTAGACATTTTAATTGCCAACTTTTAATGATTTCTCTCTTTACCATCTGTCCTTCTGTCTTTATGTGTAATCCTTTCATCTGGGTCAGCCAGCAGAAGCAGAGCCCTATTTTGTCTCAACTTTTGACCTTTGGCCTTCAGGTTGGGGTCAAGGACAACAGCAGAGGAACTCCAGTGTGGTTACAAGTTGCTTCAAAGTTACGCAGCCTCCAAGATGGAGAAAAATTGGGAAAAATTGTTTCTTTTAATTTTTCCCAAAAAGATTCCTGGGAACCAAAAGGCTTCTTTAAAAATAAAGATAAGCATAATATCATTTAATAATAATAATATCATCAGTTTGTTAATGAGAGGTTTGACCAGACACTTGGTAAACGTTTCATTAGCACTCATTTCTATTCCACTGCCTCTGCTGCCCTCTAGTGACTGTAAAATGGAATTTTCATATATGATTCACAAATTGTGTGCAGTTATTAAAATTAGCTTATTTACTTAGTGAATTAATTGACATATGGTTTGCTGGAACTGAAGAGGAACTGGAGATCTACAGGAGTCAAGGTGTCGAGACACAAGATAGTTTCCCAGCACATTCATAAGATTCATATGTCTGTACACTTTAACACAGTACTCAAGTACACTTTAAGGATACTTGTATTTCATTTATGCTACTTTATACATATGTTGCAATACTTTTAATTAGGGGGAAAAAATAAACATTTTACTTCGTTTATCTCACAGTTTTTACTTCCAACAACTTTCCTTCTTGTCACACTGGCCATTGAAGCAGACATGTATCTTGAGGGTCTATAACTGTTTAACTTAATTTAAAAAGTACGTTTTCAGTGGCAGCAACACACATTAAAAATGGCTAGAGCTTAAAATTTGACCCCTGTTCTCCCTAGTCTGTTACAGAAACTGAATCAAGATGAGCTACACCAATAAAATGCTGCTTTCACGTTTAATGACTACAGCTTAATATTTGACCCCTATTTTGCAGGCTGTCTGATCTATAAACCTATCATTTGAACGGCATCCAGACCTACTGTCAGAATATCTATTACAGAAACGTAATCAACACATTCATTTTAGTTGTGCATAAATCGGTTCAATAACAGCCAGGGATGTAATATTTAAAACCCAGTTTTCTTTCACTTCTGCTCAAAGCTTTTTCTACATTCCACTTCTTCTTAGATCATTGTTCTCTATCATTGTTCTCTATGTCCTCACTGTCAGAAGGGATTTCCCTAACATGAACATCCTGATCTTTCCTTCCATGGAATAGTATTGTCTCGGTCTTTCCATCAAAAGGCGTTAACAGCAGTAAAATAAAAAATAAAAAATACAATTATATTTAATACAATTATATTTAGAGCCCCCTAATGTTCAAACACATTGATAGCAATACACATTTGAAAAGTACCTATGACTACAAGACCATGAGCAATTATCACAGCTCACATGATGTTTCTTTTTCTGTTGATAAAAAAAGAAACAATAACAGCTATTTAATTCCCTAACATTGTAAAGGTTTTTGCATATTTTTTTAGTTACTCAATACTACAAATACTACTAATATTAGCCCTACAATAGGCTGGCGACCTGTCCAGGGTGTACCTGCCTCTCACCCTAAGAGAGCTGTGATAGGCTGCAGCCCCTTTGTGACCTTGAAGTCAACAAGGGTTAAGAAAATAGATGGACAACATTAGAATATATTTTAGTACATCTGCATGAAAAGAAGAGAGAATTTTCATTTACTTTGCAATTAATAATTTGCTCTCAAAGCATTTATATTTTAAATTCTAGTTAGCCACCCATCCATCTTCTTAAGTATTCATGCAGCTTAGGGTCATAGGTGGGGGCTTGAGCCTATCGCAGCTGTTCTAGGTTGAGAGGCAGGGTACACCCAGGACAAGATGCCAGTCCATCACAGGGTGGCACTTTTAACATTTTACAACTAACAACTTTTTTCAGACTCTTTAATGATGACTGTAAAACAAGACTGATACCATTCATATAGATTTTAAATAAAGATACCATGTCACATAGTGCCATGTCACAAAGCTCAAACCATCACAAACTGGTTTCTTGAACATGACAATGAGTTCACTGTACTCAAATGGTCTCCACAGTCACCAGATCTCAATCCAATAGAGCACCTTTAGGATGTGGTGGAATGGGAGATTTGTGTCATGGATGTGCAGCTGACAAATCTGCAGCAACCGTGTGATACTATCGTGTCAATATGGACCAAAATCTCTGAGGAATGTTTCCAGCAACTTGTTGAATCTATGCCATGAAGAATTAAGGCAGTTCTGAAGGAAAAAAGGGGGTCAAACCCAGAACTAGCAACGTGTAACTAATAAAGTGGTCAGTGAGTGCATGTATATGCAGTAAAGTAAAACAAGAACACTACCATCAGTTGTAAATGATGCTTCCACTCTTTTTTTCATTGCTATGTATTGCTACCTTACTCTACCTCCGAAACTGTCTACTGTCTCTGAAAGGGACTTTTCTTTTAATTGTTTTTAAAGACATCATTGATATATGGTGTCTCTTTGTAAGGATGCATTTGAGTTCTGGGAGTGAACATATTTTTGTCATTATTCATCTCCCTAAAATGAGTGAGAGACACTGTTTTTAGAGGAACTTTGAACAAATATTAGGTTTAAGGGCTGGGTTAGGCATGATGTTAGAAAGAGGGTTCTCATAATAACATGTATGTGTTGACTCTCAAAAATCATGGATGTCCTCCTCTCTGCCTCTATATATCTGTCTGTATCGCTGTCTGTATCACTCTGTCTCAGCCCTTCAGTTCTCATTCAGTCACTGATCTACCAAAGGGGGCGACCTTATCAGCACCATGGTAACGCCCTGCAGCCCTACACCCTGGGTGAGAAGGTGGAGGAATGTGAGAAGCAGAGTGGATGTGCAACCTGACCTGACCTTAACTGCAGCTTATAAATACACCAGGCCATTACAGCTTCCTTTTGAACTGTTCAGCCAGTTCTGATGTTGGCTGATTTACATCCAGCACACCTCATAGCTGACCAAGTGAATGGGTTTGTATCAGGAAAGCAACCACCCAGACACAGACCACACTGACTGACCACACAGTCACATGTTAAGGTTTTATGGTTAAGAACAAGATTGGTGTTAGCTTTGAAGATATAACATGAAACATTTCCACATAAAAATTTGGTTGCCTTTCAATTGTTTCATATCCCCCTTACCTCCTCTTTTTATACTGTACTATGTAACGGGGAAAACAGTTAAGTTAACACTGGATGACATGCTCATAAATTGATCTTATTAGTTATTCTTATAAATATTTTTGACTGAGGTCAACTCTAATCATAGGCTAGCAGTTACGATTACATTATCTAACATTACTTGTGACTATTTAATTAGAATGAACTGTTATCATATGGATATAAATGTAACATGAACAAAATGTAAATACAATACCTTCTCCATGAACATGATTTCTACCTCAGTCATGTCAGATTTTCATCTGCAGTGGTGGTCAAGACAACAACTCCCAACGTCCCACGCTGCTTCAAGATGTCCTCAAACTGGGCCTTTTGTTGTTTTGATTTTGTTTAAGATAAGGATTAAGGTTAAACATCCTTAAAGATTTTATTTAAAAAAAAACAAAAAAAAAAAACTTCAAAGTCCTGGAACACCGTTTCTTTTAGTGGAAATAGCTTCCTGCTATAATGGGTGCAAAAAGTCAAACCATTTGAGTCTTCTAAAGATTTTGTTGCCTGATTCGTTCTCCGGTGTGTTTTAAACTCACAAAGCTTCCATGTCTAATATTTTAAAAAAATAAAACAGGTGATGAGCAAATAAAATATGATGCAGTTAATAACTGAACAAAGTAGTTTAAATGCCCATCATCTATACATCAACAAAATGCTACTTACACATTAATGCATAAGCAAGAACAGTCTAATAATATCTCACAGGGGCCATTTAACAGTTTTAATTGCTTCTACATTAAATGCTTTTAGTACATTTTTGTTTATAATACTTACACACGTTTTTCTTATGAGGTGTGATAAAATAAAAACACTGCAGCTGCGATTACTCCCCTAATTATTTCTCTCAGTCGACCAAGTTTCTTCACTATGTAACACAGTACAGTTTCCTTAGGATGCAGGTGAATGGAAAATAAATTGTGTCTGACTGTGATGACTGACAAACATAAAATCCTAATTCTGTGATGTGCGCCAATAAGTCATACATGAGTAATTTGTCCTCCAAAGTCTGTGATATGTGACATTTTGAC
>VUQI01053180.1:0-10780 GCA_015106735.1 Paratilapia polleni | reverse complement strand
AATATTAGACAGAAGACCCCAACAATCAGACAACCCCCTATGAGCAAGCACTTGGCAACAGTGGGAAGGAAAAACTCCCTTTTAACAGGAAGAAACCTCCGGCAGAACCAGGCTCAGGGAGGGGCAGTCATCTGCCGCGACCAGTTGGGGGTGAGGAGAAACAGAAGAGAGCAGAGGGAGACAGGACAAAAAAGGCACACCTATGGGAGAGAGACAGGGTTAATAATAGCTAATGATTAAATACAAATGGTGTATAAACACATGGAGAGTGAAATGAAGTGAGGAAGAGGAAGTGCTCAGTGCATCATGGGAAGCCCCCAGCAGCCTAAGCCTATTGCAGCTTAACTAAGGGATGGTTCAGGGTCACCTGATCCAGCCCTAACTATAAGCTCTATCAAAAAGGAAAGTTTTAAGCCTAATCTTAAAAGTAGAGAGGGTATCTGTCTCCCGAATCCAAACTGGGAGCTGGTTCCATCTGCAAAATATTTTCACATGTTCCTCACAAATATCTGTTAGCTGTTTGGTGCTGAGAAGGTTGTGCGCAGTGAGCTAAAAAAGAAAAAAGAAAAAAAAAACAACAAAAGAAAAAAAAAACGCTTCCTGCTCCAACTGAAAACATGCAGCGTAAACCAGAACAGTAAAGTTGCAGGACAGAGATCCAAACAATGAGCTGAAACTTATTTTAAAGTTCAGAGCAGAGGGGCAGAACTGGAAAATAATTCTCTTCAGTTTCATCACTACCAGTGACTCGTATCAAATTTGTTGAGGTAGAGATTTTTGAACCTATTTTGAACCTATGCAAAACATAAACATTAAAAGTCAGACCTAGAGATAAACTTTATATTTTGGACTTGAATCATAATGTTTTGAGACCACATAAATCCAGAGAGGAAACAGGAACATTTACAGCAACTTGATCCTCCAAAAACAAGCAGAAAACATGTGAAGAATGACGATGATGATGTAATGCTATTTATTCAGTAAGTAATTCTCTCCTCTTTTTTTTCCTTCTTCTGTCTGCAGTCATGATGACTACCAGAAGACAGCTGATTGGCTGATGTCTCAGACAAAGCATCGTCCCCAGGTAGCAATCATCTGTGGATCTGGACTGGGCATGCTCGCTGACACCCTGAAGTGTCAAGACTCCTTTGCTTATTCTGACATTCCGGGCTTCCCTCAGAGCACAGGTACTCTGGAAATACAGTTTAATAAGTAATAATCTATTATTCTAGATAGATAGATAGACAGATACTATAATATTATTAAAATAGTAGTCATGTTAAAATCTATCAATAATTCAAGTTAGTTTGACACTATTGTATGCTGAACATACTGAATTAACCAAAACTAACTGAATCTGTCATATTTTTAAATAATTGGTTACATGTAATTATAAACAACAGATTGTCAAACAGCCTTTTTTTAATCAGTTCAGAAAACCAACTAACTGATTTATAGAAAATTCATTTTATTGTGTATTGGGGCAACTAATTAAATTTCATACTTTTTTCATACAGTGTCTGTCCAGCTTTACAGGTACCATTAAAAGATCAAATTTCATATGAACAAGCAAAGAAAAATAAGAGGAAGCAAGGTTGTGTTTCTGCACAGAGCATGCAGGAACTGTCAGGACATTTTTAGCCTAGTTAAGCACAAAGACATGAAGCATCAGAAGACAGACAAATTATCATCCTAATCTTGTGTGTGTCTGTTTGTGTGTTACAGTGCAGGGTCATGCAGGTCGGCTTGTTTTTGGGGAGCTGAAGGGGAAGACGTGTGTGTGCATGCAGGGTCGCTTCCACATGTACGAAGGACACTCTCTCTGCAAGGTACATGCACACGTTTGCACTGTACGTATGGAGATCCTCACTGAAATAAGGCATTTGCTCCTGAACTCCTGAACCTGATCCAAACCAAGCAAAGTCCTATAACAGCTCTGTGAAGACATGAGAACCAAGCAGAATGTAATCACTTTTGATCAAAAAATTCATATGTTGTTATAATTTGAGAGAAATAAGAGGAATGTTATTTTTTTACATGCTGCTCATGAACATACCATTAGAGCCTTTCCTCTCAGGGAACAAAATACAGAAAATAAACTACTGACACACACACTACACACACACACCCACATGGTGAGCTGATTAAAAAAGCTCAGTCATGCTCACATATAACTGTAATCAGCAGCATGAGACTAAACTTGTAGTATGTGTGTGTGTGAGAAGCCAGTCCAGGTCATGCACGAGTTCAGTCACATGCAGCCTTTTAGCAGTTCAATGCTGCCATTGTTTCCCTCTATGTAACACTCGCACACACACACAATCACACACACAAGCTCACTTTCTTTGGTGTGAGTTTGAGAATACCTGACTCTCCTCTAGGCGGTGCTTTGTCGAAACATATTGAGCACAAAACATTTCACTCAGGGCAAGAATTCACCATTTATACTTAACCATCTGCAGTAAAGCTAATTAAAGGGTAAAGACATTGCCTGAGAGTTTCATGCTAGGAAGCAAACATGTCTTTCCATCACAACAAAGCTTTACAAGAAGCTTCTTCTACATTTGACACATGATTACTGAGGCTCCAACTTTCTGTCTGTCTGTCCATCAGACGACATTTCCCATTCGAGTCTTCAAGCTGCTGGGGGTGGAGACCCTGATTGTGACAAACGCTGCTGGCTCATTGGCCGATGGCTTCCAGCCTGGTGACATCATGATTATCAAAGACCACATCAACTTCCCCGGACTGGTCGGTCTGAACCCGCTATGTGGTCCCAATGATGACAAGTAACTATATGCATGGCTATGTGCTGTTTCTACTGTTTTTATTGTTTTATGACTTGACGTGTCATTTATCATATATTATTGTTCATTGTGACAATATTGTGATTTATTCCTTGAGTTTTATCTCTGTGTCAGTGACTTCTTATTGTTGTTGTTGTTGTTTCTTATTATTTGTTGTTTACAGGTTTGGGCCTCGCTTCCCAGCCGTGTCAGGTTGCTATGATAAAGGTCTGCGTTGCCTTGCTGTGGAGATCGCCAAGGAGCTGGGCGTGGCCGGCTTCCTGCAGGAGGGCGTGTACGCCATGGTGGGTGGTCCCAACTTTGAAACCATCGCTGAGGCCAGACTGTTGCATCAACTTGGCGTGGACGCTGTTGGTACGACACACACACTTACCTGTTCAGTAGAGCCACGTTTTTGTAGAGGAACTAAAAATCTAAAGCATGTTCTGAGGTTGGCTCTAGAGGGGCATTCATGGGGGTCATTCAAAAGGCTTCATCTTCTGCAGAAAAGAAATGGTTTTGACACTTTGGAACCTAAGTGGTGGACAAAATAAAGACAGATTTATATTCCTTCCAAATAGCATGCTACATGATTATACAGTTTTGGAAAACCCTTCTTTTCCAACACGTTTCCAGTGTTGTCCCACCATTTCTGCAACTTTCCAAAACCCTCCGGTTGGCCAGCTTTGTAGCGGTGAGAGAGAATCATACCTCACTTGTTATATTTCTTATTTTATTTGTTACTCACTTACTACTGGGACTTAACCAAGTGTAGTACTCTCAATGACTCGGGAAGAGACTGAAAATGTGCACATATCTCTGTTTTTAAGAAATATTTGCATTTTCTCACTCGACTTTTAACTGAGTTGAATCAGAGATGATCAGTTCTGACGTGAATGGGAAGCACGTCCTACAAATTACTTCTGTCAGACCATAAATCTCCCCTAAGGCAGGATTTACGCTCAGTGCCAAGTGCATAAACCACATAATGCTACTCCCTCCACACTGTTATTATCAGACTTGTGGTGGTTGTTTCAACCACTCTCTCGTTATCACTGTTAACAAATAATATCATCCACATGAGCCCTTTGGTACAACCAGGATGTGTTCCCATAGATCAGCCCTTAAACTGTGCCCTTGGTGGGGAGATAAATAAATAGCTATCAAGAGTTTAATCACAGGATAGTCATCAGATAATGGAGATAATAATTTTTAGGTCAGATGCACCAAAGACTTGGCACTTCATAGTTAATAGTTATATAGCTGGAACTGCTGAAATGGCTCTTTTCTCAGTATCAGTAAAGTATTTGTGAAAAAAAGTTACCTATATATAATTTATATAGTCCCCTTCTTCATTCCAGTGACATATTATTATCTGGACACCAAATCAAGTCTAAAAGATATGGTTTTGGTCTCTCTCTCAGCATACTTCAGAAATACATCACATTGCAGAAGATACAGATGCTTCCATTACAGTTAAACTGCGATTTTAAACAGCTCTCTAATTAAAAGGCTGGGTGAATGATTGGAGACAGCAGCCGAGTAAACTGAAGATGCTGTAGAAGATGGGATGTCTATTAAAATATGATTGGAAGTTACAAGTCAGCTGATGCCATACCGCTTTGAACAAACTGCTGATTGTTAACAGCTTATCACCAAACATGATCAATAGATTCACTCACTATAGTATTATTAGAAGGTCTGCCGTGACTAGTTTTGGTAACATCTGCTGGTCTGTTTTATAGGAATGAGTACAGCTCCTGAGGTGGTTGTGGCAACTCACTGCAGTCTGAGAGTCTTTGGCCTCTCTCTGATCACAAACAAGGTAACATACAGCCGAGTCACTGATCAATAAAGTGATATGTTGATTAGGTATAGCTGTGATGAATAACAAAGCTCCAAAGTAACTGTGTTACAAAGACTCTGTGATGTCTGACTGATTTCCTTCAGGTGGTGAAGAGTTACGAGGACACGGAAAGTGTGAACCATGAGGGCGTCCTGGAGGTCGGCCGGCTGCGCTCTCACACCGTGCAGCAGCTGGTGACTGAGCTGATCGGCAGGATGGAGATCAATAACAATGATAACACTAATAACTCTGTCTGAACACACAAATACACACAAACACACGGAGATTGTGTACATATTTGATTGGTGTATTCACAACATTCTTTGGTGCCTCCTCCTGTTTTTGTTTTTTTTTTTATCTCTGTTGTAATGAAACTTTATTTATATCACCATGGTGCCTAATATTTTTCCATCAGAGTAAATCAGAATGTAAGTATTCATTTATGATATTTGATTTTAAATCCTAAAACTTTATATGACAATAACTGCTGTGTTTGAAGGTGCTTTAATATAAAAACATAAGACAAAGTTTTCTTTTTTATAATTCTCTTGCACATTGTTCTTGTAGAATTTAATTTTATAATGTAAAGGATTTCACAGACTTCCTGATTCGTGTTAATCTGATTAAAACAAGCTGCCACACCTGCTGCTTTCTGTTTCCTTCTTATTGTAATAATCAATCAGAGCTCAAGTGTGTTCAGCTCCAGTTCCTCTAATGTTCACTAGATGCTACTGCAATAAACCTCTAAATGAACTGAAGTAAACTGGAAACCAGTTTTGCTCTTACTGGAACTACACTCACCAGACACTTTATTAGGCACACCTTGCTAGTACCTTGGACACCCTTTTGCTCCATATTGACACAAAAGCATTGGACAGTTGCTGCAGATGTGTCGGCTGCACATCTGTGATGAGAATCTCCCGTTCCACTATATCCCAATGGTGCTTTATTGTACTGAGATCTGGTGACAGTGGAGGCTATCTGAGAACAGTGAACTCACTGTCATGTTCAAATTCTGACCCTACCATCAAAACGTTACAGCAGAAATCGAGACTCATCAGAACAGGCAATATTCTTCCAATCTTCTATTGTCCAATTTTGGTGAGTCTGTGTGAGTTGTAGCCTCAGTTTCCTGTTCTTAGCTGACAAGAGTAGCACCCGGTGTGGTCTTCTGCTGCTGTAGCCTTTCTGCTTCAAGGTTCGACATGTTGTGTGTTCAGAGATGCTCTTCTTCTACTGTTGCCTTCCTATTAGCTCGAACAGTCTGCCCATTCTCCTCTGACCTCTGACATCACCAAGGCATTTTTGCCCAGAGAACTGCTGCTCACTGGATATTTTTCAGAGCATTCTCTGTGAACCCTAGAGATAGTTGTGTGTGAAAATCCCAGTTTCTGGAATACTCATACTAGCCTGTCTCGCACAAACAACCAGGCCACATTCAAAGTGACTTAAATCACTTTTCTTCCCCATTCTGATGCTCAGCTTGAATTTCAGCAGGTCGTATTGACCATGTCTACATGCCTAAATGCACTGAGTTGCTGCAATGTGATTGGCGGTTTAGAGTTTTGTGTTAACAAGCACTTGAACGGGTGTACCTAATGAAGTGACCGGTGAGTGTACAAGGCCAGTCAGTGCCATCTTTTCCAGTGGAGTCAGGACTCTGCAATTATAGGAAGCGGGTTGGAGCAGGAGGAGTACTACTTGAAACTTGATTTAGGTATATAGCTAACGCAAACTCTAATCAGTATGTTAGCTAATGGACAGCATGCATTGTCCTATTTAACACTTAAATTGCAATAAAAAGTGCAATAAAATTGGAAATCCTTAAGAAAATAAACAGTTACTTATCAAAATAGTTTAAAAAAAGTACCAGAAACCTTTAATGGTCATCATTATTACTGTGAACCAAAAACAGACAAAATCAAGCGAATAAACAACAGAACTGCCTGTGAAAAGCATACAGCCTATTCTACCAACAACTGACAACAAAATAACATCCATTATATTCAGGGTCAGGTTCTCACTCATTACATGTATTTGGGATTATGTAATCAGGCTACAAAAATGAGTTACTATGATTGGCCCACATTACATTTACAAATCTGATCCAACTCTCACTATGTCAACTGAAATTATTCACAGCCATTTCACAGACGTCTTGTTATCTACGGCAACTTTCAAAAATACCGATACTTATTCAGACTCTTTCTCTCTGATTGATCTTTCTGAGTTAACTTCAATAATTATTTCCTCTAAACCATCAATGCATCTATTGGTCCTCATCCCTACAAGACAGCTCAAAGAAGTCCTACCATTAATTAATGCTTCAATCTTTTGAAGCATTTGAATCTTTTGGATTCAGGAGACAGACACCCTCTCTACTTTTAAGGCTTAAAACTTTCCTTTTTGATAGAGCTTATAGTTAGGGCTGGATCAGGTGACCCTGAACCATCCCTTAGTTACGCTGCAATAGGCCTAGGCTGCTGGGGGCTTCCCATGATGCACTGAGCACTTCCTCTTCCTCACTTCATTTCACTCTCCATGTGTTTATACACCACTTGCATTTAATCATTAGTTATTATTAAACTCTGTCTCTCTCCCATAGTGTGTCTTTTGTCCTGTCTCCCTCTGCTCTCTTCTGTTTCTCCTCACCCCCAACTGGTCGCGGCAGATGGCTGCCCCTCCCTGAGCCTGGTTCTGCCAGAGGTTTCTTCCTGTTGAAAGGGAGTTTTTCCTTCCCACTGTTGCCAAGTGCTTGCTCACAGGGTCTTCTGACTGTTGAGGTTTTCTGTCTAATATTGTAGGGTCTTTACCCTAAAATATAAAGCGCCTTCAGACGACTGTTGTTGTGATTTGGCGCTGTACAAATAAAATTGAATTGACTTGAATTGAATTGAATTGAATTGAACTGAATTAATATAACTATAATTAAAACAATGTGTTAATGACTCCAGACCAGATGTGTCAATCAGGTCACTCATGCCCCCAAACACATCCCTCTTTAAGCTCTAACACCTAAAGCATACTCTTTAAGCAAACTAATTAATAACTTGACTTGATATTTCATGAGCGAAGTTAACAATTTTTGAATGGGAGTCCACCAGTAACAAGCAACTCTCAGCTGCAATCCACTTTAAGGTACTGCCACACTGGCTTCAGTTTTCAAACTCAGGTGAATCTTTTTGTGAAACTAGGAGACTACAAAATTGTTTATCATTTATGACTTTTTGTTTCTGGTATTTACATACGCGCTAATACATCCTATCTGTGAGAGTGTTTTAGCTTAAACACAAAAGAAATTCCCCCAAATACTCCACAAATATGAAAGCAACAACAAATATGCAAACAATAACATATACAAACAGCAGCATGTCAGTAATAAATGCATGAACTAGTTTTTCAGCATCGCTCTGAGATAGAATATTTCTAATTTTAGCAATATTGCACAAGTGAAATAAGGCAGTCCTATATGTTTGTTTAATTTGCAAGTTGAAAGACATATCCTGGTCAAAAATTACTCCAAGATTCCTCGCAGCGTTACTGGAGGCCAAAGTAATGCCATCCAGAGTAAATACCTGGTTAGATGCCATATTTCTAAGGTTTTTAGGGCCAAGTACAATAACCTCAGTTTTATCTGAATTTAGAAGTAGGAAATTAGAGGTCATCCAGGCCTTTATATCTTTAAGGCATGCCTGTAGTTTAACTAATTGATTTGTGTCATCTGGCTTCATGGATAAAAAAAAACTGGGTATCATCTGCATAACAATGAAAGTGTATGCTGTGTTTCTGTGAAGAATACTCCCCATTTACATGAACAAATTCAAGTCTATCAGATAGATAAGATTCAAACCATTGCAGTGCGATTCCTTTAATACCTACAGTGTGTTCTAGTGTTTGTAGTAAAATATTGTGTTCAATAGTATCAAATGCTGCACTGAGGTCCAACAGGACAAGCACAGAGATGTGTCCACTGTCAGAGGCCATAAGAAGGCCATTAGTAACCTTCACTAGAGCTGTTTCTGTGCTGTGATGCATTCTAAATCCCGACCAAAACTCTTCAAATAAATCCATCCTTTGCAAATGATAAGTTAGCTGTTTTACAACTACTCTTTCAAGAATTTTTGAAACAAAAGAAAGGTTGGAGATTGGTCAATAATTAGCTAAGACAGCTGGATAAAATAAAGGCTTTTTAAGATCACAGTTTCATTAGGCTACATTATAAATGTTGAAGTAATGTTTTGCTTTGTTTCTGATTTATGAAATTCCAACAGAATGTTTTCTTTTAATTTTTTAAAAATAACAGAAAAACCTTCAACTGCAGAATCCCTACAACAGAAGTTGGTAAGTAAACAAACAAATGAGAGTAAAATTGATATGTGTAGTTATCAGGATGAATTATTTTAAAGTAGATTACAAGTGTAAAGAGGCTTGCCTTGTTCCTTGAAGCCCCAGTAGGCATAAATCTATTAGTAGTTTAACTAAAAATGCAAAGTTTGTCTTGAGGGCAAGAGTCTCCTCTCTTACTGCTGCTTATAACTGAAGCATCTTTGTATGTATGTTTTCATTATGTTTCTGGACTTTTTTTCAGTCACAATGATGTTTTTATCACCATGAAAATGTTATAACTGATGAAGTTGAGTTTGATAGCTTTTAAAAAAAGAAAGCAAGAAAGAAAGAAAAAGAAAAAACATTATTCCCGTAACAAAGCAATTGAGGGAACGGTTCTTTGAATAGAAAGTGAATGGGAAAACACCCTAAAGTAATACTTTCAGCTGAATCAGATGATCTTCATCAGCAGATGTCATGGACACTTGCAGAGCTTTCTATTTTTAGGGTTTTTTTAGGTTTATCCTTGAAATTTAAAGACCATCTGCTCAGGAAGACTGAATGATTCATTGCAGGTCAGCTACAAAATGGACATTTTGTGATTCTAAGGCCAAGAATAAACTTTTATGTTCACTGTTATTCTACTTTTTCCCCCTGCAACAGTTGTCCAGTGTGGAGAAGTGTATCACATTGCTGCTGCCTGCTTTCCAAATATCAGCATGGCGGTGACTGAGCAGGTGACCTATGACCTCTTCTATGTATCCCTGGCAGTTCTACTGTTAGCTCTGATGGTTCTCCTTCTTCTCTGCTGGATCCTCAAACAAAACAGAAGCAGGTAAAAGCTGCCCATAAAGCAGCCACACAAATCTACAATCCAAAGTTGCTTCGATTTACACTGAGCTGATTTTCTTTTAACATCATTCTAGGATTCAGTCACTCATTTAAGCATTCAATCATCAATCATCTCTGGTGTTATTAAAGTTGATGCTAATACGTGTTCTTTTTACATCATTATATTGTACATACAAGCTGCTTTTTTAACTCCACTTTAGCATTAATTTCAAGCTTTTTTGATTATTTGAACTCTCCTAATGATGACAAAATAGACTAGACTCTGGAGTCTAGATATCTGGTATTATAGCTATCACACTATAAGTATATATACCACAACACTGGTTGACTTTGGATTCAGGGAGACCCTCTCAACTTTTAAGATTAGGCTTAAAACTTTCCTTTTTGATAGAGTTTATAGTTAGGGTTGGATCAGGTGACCCTGAACCATCCCTTAGCTGCAATAGGCCTAGGCTGCTGGGGGCTTCCCATGATGCACTGAGCATTTCTTCTTCACTCACTTCTGTTCACTCTCCATGTGTTTATACACCACTTTGCATTTAATCATTAGTTACTATTAAACTCTGTCTCTCTCCCATAGTGTGTCTTTTGTCCTGTCTCCCTCTGCTCTCTTCTGTTTCCCCTCATCCCCAGCCAGTCGCTCCAACCTGAGCCGGGTTCTGCCAGAGGTTTCTTCCTGATAAAAGGGAGTTTTTCCTTCCCACTGTTGCCAAGTGCTTGTTCTTAGGGGGTCATCTGACTGTTGGGGTTTTCTCTCTAATATTGTAGGGTCTTTACCTTAAAATATAAAGCACCTTGAGGTGCTGTTGTTGTGATTTGGCGCTATATAAATAAAACAGAATTGTGTGGAATTCTGTGTGGAGTTTGCATGTTCTACCCGTGTCTGCGTGGGTTCTCTCCGGGTATTCCGGCTTCCTCCCACAGTCCAAAGACATGCAGTTAGTGGGGTTAGGTTAATTGGTAATTCTAA
>VUQI01053163.1:6059-20721 GCA_015106735.1 Paratilapia polleni | reverse complement strand
ATGAGCAAGCACTTGGCAACAGTGGGAAGGAAAAACTCCCTTTTAACAGGAAGAAATCTCCAGCAGAACCAGGCTCAGGGAGGGGCAGCCATCTCCTGCAACTGGTTGGGGATGAAGGGAAACAGAAGAGAGCAGAGGGAGACAGGACAAAAGGCACACCTATGGGAGAGAGACAGGGTTAATAATAGCTAATGATTAAATGCAAATGGTGTATAAACACATGGAGAGTGAAAGGAAGTGAGGAAGAGGAAGTGCTCAGTGCATCATGGGAAGCCCCCAGCAGCCTAAGCCTATTGCAGCTTAACTGAGGGATGGTTCAGGGTCACCTGATCCAGCCCCAACTTTAAGCTCTATCAAAAAGGAAAGTTTTAAGCCTAATCTTAAAAGTAGAGAGGGTGTCTGTCTCCTGAATCCAAACTGGGAGCTGGTTCCATAGGAGAGGGGCCTGAAAGCTGAAGGCTCTGCCTCCCATTCTACTTTTAAATACCCTAGGAACCACAAGTAAGCCTGCAGTCTGAGAGCGAAGTGCTCTATTGGGATAATATGGTACTATGAGGTCTGTAAGATATGATGGGGCCTGATTTTTTAATCAGCACATTAACTGATTCATTAATTGTGAATGAAGCATCTAGATTAGTAGCCTATGCATTATAAAATGAGTGTGGTTTATCCATTCAAGAGCAGCGACAGGAGGAGGTGTGCCGCCTACCCCTGATTAGAGGGCATTTTTATCTATTTTTATGTGAATTCCATGATGTAGAGTAGTCCCAAATGGTTGACTCCATCTCACTGGCTTTGCAACCTTCAGGATGATTTAAAACAGTAGATGCAATGTTGAGCTAATTCCAACTTATGAAATGAAAACTAGTAATTACATGTTTCATCACAGTACAGATATATCATCTAGTTTATAGCTGAAAAGCACGTTCTTTAATTTGTTTAACATGTTAGAGTTGGATATTTATGAATATGGAGCATCATTTGTGCTCATTAAGAGTTTTGTTTGTGTCTGCCTGGCAATTCTAAGTGCAATATTTACTCTGTTTTAGCTTAGTTTCTCCTCCAACTCCTGAGAGATACACTTGGTCGATGAAATACTGCCGTCTCTGTTGCTAACTCTGTCTGTTTGGCACTTGGTGCTGAGTACAGGGAGTGTACTGGGAGTTCATAAGAGCTTTTCTGCTGACAGTTTCCTGCTGTGGCTGAAAATGATGCTGAGTGAACCAATTCCAGACAAATTTTGTGTATAATATTCAGTTGTCAAGTGTTCTGTCTGCTTAATCAACATCTTAAAATTAAAGCCAAAGCTACAATGAAATAAAACCTCAGATGTTTTGACAGCAAAGATTTGCTCACTCACACATCCGGGATTCATGGGGAGTTGTCTGTCTTCAACCGGTGAATATGACTGCAGTCTCAACCTGCTTTTAGCCTTGTTTTTGGTGCCTACTAATGTCTGTTGTTCACTATGTTTGTTTGGCACTTGGTGAAAGTTACTTTTCTATATCACAGATTACTAGTGACTCCGTTAAAATATAATATTCAGCGTTATGTAACATTATTTTTATTTTATGCTACAAGATTACTGCAGTTAAAAAGTAATCTGTTACATTACAGTGTAATCTACTGAGTTAGAGTACTTCTACACACCATGATCGGGAGTTCTTTCTCCCCCCGCTTCCAAGTGCTTGCTCACAGGGGATCATTCTCTAATATTGTAGGGTCTTTACCTTTAATTATAAAGCACCTTGAGATGCTTTGTTGTTATAAATTGGTGCTATATACAGTCATGTGAAAAAGAAAGTTTCACAGGACTCTCTGCAGATAAAGAGGGTAAGTAGCAGCCAGGTGCTGATAATGAAATGCTCTTGCTTAATTAATCATCACAAAGTGTGGCCACCTCTCTAAAAGCTGAAGTTTAGGCAGTTTCCTGGTGTGGAGCATTTAGGTGTGTGTTAATACAATGCCACATCCCAGGAGTGCTTGTCCCAGCAAATTCACCCCAAGGTCAGACCATGCAATGCTCAGAGAAACTACAAAAAAACCCAAGAGCTACATCTCAGACATCCACAGGCCTCAGTTAGCATGTTAAATGTTAAAGTTCATGACAGTACAATTGGAAAAAGACTGAACAGGTATGGCTTGTATGGAGGAGTTGCCAGGAGAAAGCCGCTTCTTTCTAAAAAGAACATGGCAGCACAGCTTAGGTTTGCAGAGCTGCATCTGAACAAACCACAAGACTTCTGGAACAATGGGCCTCATTTACTAATATTTACATGGAAACGTTCTTACCCTGCACAAAAAATGAGTTCGCACGTAAAATTACCGTTGCATTTATGAAATGTGCACACCGGCCTATTTTGTTCTTACCTCTGTGCGTATGTTAGTGAATCAGAATCATTCGGAACCAACAAGCTTGTGCAATCTCCATACACTTTGCATACTATCTGTATACTGACTTGCCTCCATTTCTCCATATAAGGAAACACGTTTACCTCCAGGTGAAGCAGAGAAAGTGATGACAAAGTTGTAAAAGAGAAGCCTGCACCACTAAGGCAAAAAAGGAGAAAATCCAACTGGAGCAAATTGAATAATAGTGTCCGAGATCCAAGGAGAAAGCCAGAAGAGGCACAGCTTTCCAAAATGTTTCCACAGGAGTGATGACTGTTTAAAAAAAATACATAAATAAAAAGCAGCAGTAGTAGTAGCAGTAGTCATTTTAAAGACTTGTGTTTAAATTTCCTAAGGCAGCCAGGCTGTCATTTGTTCATACGCATGGTCAGAGAGACTTCTAAATTTATTCGTAAAGTACGAACAAATTCAGGTACGAAAATATTGATGAATCACGGATTTGTGCATGAAATGTTCATACGCACGATTTATGCACAGATTTGTGCGTATGCACTGTCAGTAAATGAGGCCCAATGTCCTTTGGACAGATGAGACCAAAGTGGAGATGTTTGTCCATAATGCACAGCACCACATTTGGAGAAAAACAAACACAGCATATCAGCACAAACACCTCAGACCAACTGTCAGCACGGTGGTGGAAGGCTGATGATTCAGGCTTGTTTTGCAGCCACAGGACCTGGGCACCTTGCAGTCATTGAGTCGACCATGAACTCCTCTGTATACATTTCTGTATAAAGTATTCTAGAGTCAGACGTGAGGCCATCTGTCCAACAGCTAAAGCTTGGCTGAAACTGAATTCTACAACAGGACAATGATCCCAAGCACACCAGTGAATCTACAACAGAATGGCTGAAAAAGAAAAGAGTCAAGGTGGTGCAATGGCCCAGTCAAAGTCCAGACCTCACCCTGATTGAAATGATGTGGTTGGACCTTAAGAGAGCTGTGCATAAATGAATGCCCACAAACTTCAATGAATGGAAGCAACATTGTAAAGAAAAGTGGGCCAAAATTCCTCCACAACAATGTGAGAGACTGATAGTCACACAGAAAATGATTACTTCAAGTTATTGCTGCTAAAGGTGCTTCTACAAGCTATTGAATCATGGGGTGTACTTAGTTTTTCATAGGACAACGTAGAGTCCTGTGAAAACTTTCTCTTTCACATGACTGTTAAAATTTCATTCAATTGAATTAATATGCAGATACCTACCAAGGCAAGGAGTAAAAAAAGGACAGAAACGGTACACCTTCATCTGGGATTTTTTTTTCTTTTTTGGAGCAAGAAAAGCAAGAGGGAAATAGGGTAAAATTATAAGACTAATGCATATGCTTACTTGATTAAGTAATTAATTAACTGATTACTTGAGAAGCAAATCGAACATGTCCGTACCGTGAGTTTAGATTTCAGGGAACGCAGGGGACATGTCCCCTCCAATATGCAGAAGAAGCAGAGGTATTACATGGGCTGTAAAATTACTCAGCAACGCAACATTGCCTCCAATAGGGGAGTTTTTTTTTTTTTTTCCAACAAAAGGTCTTTCTTTACTCCAAAAATATTAATATAAAGAGTTCATACCACCACTGAATCTTTTGTGGTTAAGGTAATTATCCCCGCCACACACAAAGAAACACACAGTGTTGTGATCTCATTCAGTACCAGAACAGCATCTCCTCCTCCCCCGCTAAAGGTGGTTCCACAAGCTATAGAACAGAGCTTCAATATTAGGACATTTTATCTCAGTTGTGAGACACTTTTTCCTCTGCAGGTTTAGAGGTGTTGTTCCTACTTTGCTACCTAGTCTTAAGAATGTTTCCTGACCGTCTGGTTTTCAGTGAGACTCAAAACCTTGTTGAGATGAACCTGAATTCTAAAAACCCTTCTAACATAAATCTGATATGTTTTGAACATGGGGCTTATGAATTAAAATAAATTATAATTGACGTAAACGGGTGCCACCTGCACATTTAAGCAGGTTAGCTTCCCAAACAAAAGACCCAAAAGCAGCCTGATATCAGACAGAATCATCAACTCCGACTCTCACATTTCTAACCAGGTAAACACAAAAAAAGAGACTGAAGAGTTAATCATGCCTATGTGTGTACTGACTCAGCAGGGATAATATTAAATAGGAAAAGTTGAGAATAATTATTTGAAAGTAATGCAGAATACCCGAGAGCCTCATTGCATTATATTTGAGTCTAGCCATTCTACCCTTGATGGTGTTTCACTCAAATTAGTCTCCAATGGTTTTGCTGACCAGCAGTGTGGAAAACATGCCAAAATAAGACATTCCAGCATGATGAAAAGCAAAAGAACAAATGCTATATTTTATATAGAAGCTTTTTGCTGAAAAGAATATCCAGATTTAACTCCTTTATAATCACCAATATTGTGATGTTTTGACGTCTTTATGTATTTTAATTATACACCTCTGTTACATGTAACCTTTCCCTCCCTCCTTAAACTGACTGGCACAGAGCAGGTAGTGTACAATGAGTTTTTAGAGGTGTTTCATCCAAAAATAGCAACCTGATTTGGCCAGGCACAATAGGAGAGCTGTGAGAGGACCAAACCAGTAAAGCTGGAGCCAGACAGTTAAACAATGAGCTGAAACAGCTCCATAAATCCAAAGGGACTGCTGTAATTTTTTTCCCCATTATCTTAAAGTGTCGCATGATTATAAAATATTAATATTAAAAACACTGATTATAGCTATTTTTAATATTTTCTAGTTTTAAAGAATCATTACATTCATCATGACATGAAGCTTTCAGGTCATTCAAAAAATGTCATCAAAAATGTTTTAATACTGTAAATACAGTGAGGCACAGGGGTGCAGTGGTTAACACTGTCGCCTAACAGCAAGAAGGTTTGAATCCCGGGGCTGGGGCCTCTCTGTGTGGAGTTTGCATGTTCTCCCTGTGCCTGCATCTCCAAAGACAAGCATGTCAGGTTAATTTCAACTGATATCCCCTTTAACCCTTATAAAAAATGAAATGGAGTGTCAGTAAGATGAGTTGCTGATTAAAAACTTGATAAATGTTAAACATAGCATAATGTACGTTTCTACGGCACTAACATTAAGGCAGGAAGTCATTTTCTGGGTGTGAGTCCTGTGATTTATGCCATCACCCCCATGCCTGCCCACTAATGTGAACTTCTGCAGGTTTTATACTTCCACATCCAACAATATGTTCTGCTGAACTTTATGTTAAGCGTTGGGAGTGAGAAGACCAAGAATGTCACTTTTTCTTCCACATTACAACACCTGAGCTGGTTGCTGCTAAAGTTGTAGTTTAAAACATTGGAATAAAATAAGTTGTTACCCTTGGACTCCAGCACAGTCCAACTCAGCCCTCACATTATGACTGACAACTCAACAGAGCAAGATTCTAATCAGTTCACAAAAGGCTGAGGCGAAAGAGATTCATCCAGCTGCTGTCTTATTCCCAAAGCCTTCCCTGCTACCTTTTCTCATTACAAAGAATATTTCATGAAAACGCTTTGGCTAGGGAAAGCTCCCTTGTAAATGTAACACTTTTTAGTTGTTGGATATTTTTTAAGCTCTAAATATACTTTTACTGCTAAGTAAATATTAATTTTAGAGTCTAGACCAACCGATGGACTGCAGTCATGTGAAAAATAAAGTTTCTGAATTCTACAAGATTCAGTAGCTTGTAGAATGACCTTTAGCAGCAATAACTTGACACAGTCATATTCTGTATGACTTTATCAGCCTCTCACATAATTGTGGAGGAATTTTGGCCCACTTTTCTTTACAGTGTTGACTCAGTTCATTGAGGTTTATGCACATTTGTTTATGCACAGCTCTGTTAAGGTCCCACCACAACATTTCAGTTGGGTTGAGGTCTGGACTTTGACTGGACCATTGCAGTACCTTGATTCTTTTCTTTTTCAGCCATTCTGTTCCTTGTCTGTTCATTGTCTTATTGCATGACCCAATTTCAGCCATACTTTAGCTGTCAGACAGATGGCCTAACATTTGACTCTAGAATACTTTATACAGAAATGTATACAGAGGAGTTCATGGTCAACTCAATGACTGCAAGGTGCCTAGCTCCTAAGGCTGCAAAACAAGCCCAAATCATCAGCCCTCCACCACCATGATTGATAGTTGGCCAGTCACAGCGGTGGATTGACCAACTGTGGATTGAACAACTGTGCATTATGGCCAAACATCTCCAGTTTGGTCCCATCTGTCTAAAGGACATTGTTCCAGAAGTCTTGTGGTTTGTTCAGATGCAACTTTGCAAACCTAAGCTGTGCTGCCATGTTCTTTTTAGAGAGAATAGGCTTTCTCCTGCCAAACCTTCCAAACAAGCTGTACTTTTTCATCTTTTTCTAATAGTACTGTTATGAACTTTAACATTTAACATGCTAACTGAATCCTGTAGAGTCTGGGTTTTTGGGTTTTTTGCAGTTTGTCTGAGCATTGTGCAGTTTGACCTTGGGGTGAATTTGCTGGGACGTCCACTCCTGGGAAGATTGTGGAATTGCGTTAACACACACCTGAATGCTCCAGACCAGCCAACTGTCAGAACTTGTGATGATCAGTTAATAAAGTGCATTTCATTGACAGCATCTGCCTGCTACTTACTCTCTTTATTTCTATGGAAGCAGAAAGGGTGTACTCAGTTTTTCACAGGACCACATAGAGTCCTGTGAAAACTTTCTGAAAGCTCTGAGCTGGGATTATTTTGTTGCCCATAATATCTGAACATGAATACTTTCTGTGGCATTCATGTGGTGTACAATCAAATATGTTACCAATGACAGACTAAAAACAAATTTAGGTACTTTGCTATCTGGCTGTTCTTTTCCTGGGGTGTTTTTAGTGCCTAAAGGTAACCAACAGGTGAAAACCCAGGTAAAATTAAAGTGAACTGTGAGTGAGGAAAAAAGAGAAGCACAAAGCTGCAAGTGCAATGGAAACCATCCTATGTCTTTTCCTAATCGCTTTTTCTTGACCTCAATGAAAAATGTCATGAGGTGAAGAAAAGATGGAAAAAAGATGGAAAAAAGAACCAAGGTGCTTAGAGAATCTATACTTACAGTAGTTTACTTCATAATGCGATGGTGGATGTTGTTGACATGGGCCTGTTGTGTTAACTACAATATCCAAACCTCATCTTCAATACTTCACCCCATGTGTTCTAACTATAGTCTGTATATAAACGATAGATGTTGGTTAATGAAGACCTATTGTGAAGTCTGAGACTCATTGTTTTCACTGTTGCCATCTTAGCTTTATGAAAGCAGATGTCACGAGTGAGGGGTGGATCTGACTGTGAAACTGAGGGACAGTACGCACTCATTGGCTGACGACTTGTGATTGACAAGTTGTTAGCCAATGAGCATACTCTAGTTTATCCTCAATTCTGACTCTAATTAGGACCATAATTTAACATTAACTTCATGCTGTATTCAGTAAGACTTGAAACTAGTGATTGAGCACAGAGTGGGGGAGCCAAGGGCCGTTTCCCCATAGACTTCTATAGCGGGAAGTCTTTTTGCAACCAAAGGAGTCGCCACCAGCTGGCTGTTAGAAAGAATGCAGGTTCAAGGCTCTCTGGCACTGGCTTCATTATTCAGACCCAGAAGCTTTCCAGCTTTTATATGCAGTCTGCAGTTCTTGCTATTTTGTCTTATGCAGGCTGTATGAAAGTGGACAGAAATATCATCTCATTCCATCCATCCATCCATCTTCTGCCATTTATCTGGGTCCAGGTCTTGGGAGCATCAGTCTAAACAGAGGTGTCCAGACCCCCCACTCCCCAGCCACCTCTTCCAGTTTTTCTGGTGGTGGAAAAGGCATTCCCAACCCAGCTGGGAGATGTAATCTTCCCAGCATGTCCTGGATCTGTCCAGGATTTCCTCCTGATTGGACATGCCCAAAACATCTCACCTACGAGGCACCCAGGAGGCAACCTGGTCAGATGCCACCTCAACTGGCTTCTTTCAATGTAGAGGAGTAGCAGCTCTACTCCGATCTCCCAAATGACCAAGCTCCTCGTCCTATCTCTAAGGGAGAGCCCAGACACCCTTCGGAGGAAGCTCATTTCCGCCACTTGTATCTGTGATCTCATCCTCATTCTTCTCATTCTTTAATTTACTACCCAGAGCTCGTAGCCATACATGAGGGTAGGAACATAGATTCACTTTAAACTGACACCTTCACTTTTGCACTCAGTTCTTTCATCCCAATAGACCTGTACAATGTCCACATCATTGCCAACGTCATTACCAATGTTTAAAAAAAAAACAAAAAAACAACAAAAAACATAGCTTACCAGGCATAACAGCGAAGTGAAATGAAATGGCTGTAATAAAAAATGTTGCCCACCTTCCTATCCACTCATTTTTTTCTCCTCCCACTGAAGATCCATTTTAACACTTGCTTTATTAAAGCTTTTAGCATCTTTGAAGTAAAATTAATTAATGATAATCCTAAAAGCTGGCAATACAATAATGCTCAGAATGAGGACATAAGCAATGCAAACTGAGCTACAATACAACCTCCACTTCACTTTGATCATTTTAATTTGGGCTAATTATATTTATTTATAGAGCATTTTTCTAAACCTATGTTACAAAGTGCTGCACATAGGCAAAAGCTCCATAACAAGCAGACCTGACTACATTAGTGTTACATTTACATTTTTGGCTGTTGGTCTAGCAGTTTGTTAAAAGTTCAAAGCACATCAACATATTTGCAGGTTGTGGTATAAGACTGAAGAGCAGGCATAGCTGACATGATGATCTGTGTCAGCCTTGTTGTTCACTTGTCTTTTAGTGTGTCGCTTTGAATCGTGAAATGGAATTACAGGACGCAGATACTTACAAGTGACTTGACTCAGGTAGGAACCTTCCTAAGCAAAAATTGACTATTTGACCACAACCACAGTCTTCTGGCTGGTAAATGTGTGACTTTTAAACCACCAACCTCCTTAGGTGGACTTTGAAGGTCTCTAAAATGGGGCCATGAGAATATCTCTCTGTGGCCAATGCATCAAAGCACCAGCACTGAAAGAAAACCAATGGTGAGGAGAAAGGTGGCATCTGACAAAACAGCATTATGTGATGCTCTGAGATGAGACTATATTAATTCTACATGGTAGATCAACCCTTTTGCTCTCTGCTTCCTGAGGTGCTTATAAAATAAATGAAGTTCTATAAAATAAATACATGTAAATATGACATTATCTGTAATGCCTCCATAGAGGATGTCTGTGTCGCTGCTTCAGAGGCATTTAGGTGATGTTTAATGAATAAGCTTGCTTGGTTTCCACATGTACAGTATATAATTGATTGTATCTAACTACAAACCAAAATTGTACTGAACATTATTCAGTCTGTGCTCCTGCAAACACTGAAAATAAGGGCAGCGATCCAGTCAAATCCCAGTTTATACCTCCTGTTTTTGTTCTTCCAGTTCACATTTAACACCAGTGGAATTTTTCCCAGGAGTACACTCTCTGAAGCAGGATTTTTTCTTGTTTTCTCTGGCTTACGTAAGAGCACAAGCTGCAATGTGCAGATTGGAGTTTTATTTTGTACTCACATGCTGGAAGGAAGATTCAACAAACTCGGCATCTTAACAGAAATACATTCAAGAGCCCGGCCATTTTATCAGGCGATCAGACAAAAAAGAAAAAGCCAGTCCTGGTTTATCTTTACTGGTAACTAACACAAAACTTTGCATTTTCTAACCTTCTAATGTCTTCATCATTACTTTGTGTCTCTTTTGTTTCTGAGCCATGTGTGGGAACATTGCCAGATGTACTAGAAACTAGTGCCTGAAAATATGCAAACAAGGGGAAGAAATAATCTCACAGGATGAATTCATTTAAACCTCAGACACATTTTCAGCTTTTTGCTCATTTATATTCCACTTTTACCTACTGCAGTGCCTGTTCAGATGAAGGAATCTATTCATGTGTGGACTGTAGGGAAGGTCGTTCTTTTTCTTTCTGCAGCAAGAAGAGATGGAAAACCTTGAAAAAAAATTTACTTTTTTTAACCCATTGCCTTTGTGACTGAGGCTGCAGTCTGATTGCATTCCTTTCAGTGCTAACCTTTCATCTCGTTTAGATTGTCACTGTGAACATCACAGGGTTACTAGCATGACTGTAGACTCTGGAGTGGAGTTATTTTTCTCTTTTAATTAATTTATCGACGTGACATGACTAGTCTAGATTCCAGAGAAATTAACTAGACCACGTTAGTCATGATAAAAGCTAACTAGAGGCATGCCTGTAACCAGCTGCGAGCAGGGTTTTCCTGGCTCACAAAGGATCTCTGGGGAATGAAGCATGATTGATCTGCATGTAGTTAAGGCAGTGTTTTACCTTATTTAACAAAAGTCATAAAATATACCATAATGTATTTTATGCTTCTGTAAATTAAAGCACACTTAACAATTGTTAAAAACTGGTTAAACAGAAATTTATCACAGTCCTGGTAATTTTCCTTTTGTGGAAGACCAAAACCTCTTTGGTGTCCCCCAAAAGTTTTTATATGCCAGAAATGCTTAAGTGAAATAATAATAATAAACTAATAAACTATTTAAAAAAAACAATTTTTCTTTTTGAGGGGTTTCTCTGTGGAGGATAAACCCTGATAAGGTCATTAAGACCACTGTAATTCTTTTAGAACAAAAAATAAAATTTGAAGCTAAATACAACTGGATAAAAAAAGAGGTGGTTGAAAACACCTCCTCTGAGACATGCTTAATTCAGCTCAGCTTCTTTTAATTCATGGGTGCTCAACATTTTTATCCAGAGGGCCATACTGACTAAGACAAAGCAAGTGAAGGGTCAAAGATTGGACATTTAAACGTGACACTCAGAGTGCTGAGTTATCCATGAATTTGGCAGACATGGCAGATTATTTTACAATAGGCGATTTGCCAGCCCAGAAAGCCTGAGTCCTTCTTTTGTTAAAAAAAAAAAAGAAGATCAATTGGAAAAGGCTGACTTCCTGTTTCCTATTAAGACTTTGCAGCCCAGATTGACATGGACAGTATACAGAGTCATGTGAAAAAGAGAAAAAGAGAAAAAGTACACCCTTATTGTTTCTATAGGAATTAAGAGGGTAAGTAGCAGCCAGGTGCTGATAATCAAATGCACTTGCTTAACTGATTATCACAAAGTGTGGCCACCTCTATAAACGCAGAAGTATAGGCAGTTTCCTGGTCTGGAGCATTCAGGTGTGTGTTAACACAAGGCCACAATCTTCCCAAGAGTGGATGTCCCAGCAAATTCACCCCAAGGTCAGAGAAACTGCAAGAAACCCAAGAGCTCCATCTCAGACATCTATAGGCCTCAGTTAGCATGTTAGGTGTTAAAGTTCATGACAGCAGAATTAGAAAAAGACTGAACAAGTATGGCTTGTTTGGATGGTTTGGCAGAAGAAAAGCTCTTCTCTCTAAAAAAAAAAAACATGGCAGCACAGCTTAGGTTTGAAAATTTGCATCTGAATAAACCATAAGACTTCTGGAACAATGTCCTTTGAACAGACCAGTCCAAAGTGGAGATGTTTGGCCATCATGCACAGCACCCCATGTGGCGAAAACCAAACACACCATATCAGCACAAACACTTCATACCAATTGTCAAGCACGGTGGTGGAAGGATGATGATTCAGGCTTGTTTTGCAGCCACAGGACCTGGGTACCTTGCAGTCATTGAGTCGACCATGAACTCCTCTGTATACCAAAGTATTCTAGAATCAAATGTGAGGCCATCTGTCTGGCAGCTAAAGCTTGGTCCAAACTGGTTCATGCAACAGGACGATGATCCCAAGCACACCAGCAAATCTACAAGAAAATGGATGAAAAAGAAAAGAGTCAAGGTGCTGCAATGGCCCAGTCAAAGTCCAGACCTCAACCTGATTGAAATGCTGTGGTGGGACCTTAAGAGAGACGTGCATAAACGAATGCCTGCAAACCTCAATGAACTGAAGACAGGTTGTAAAGGACAGTGGGCCAAAATTCCTCCACAACGACGTGAAAGAATGATAAAGCCATACAGAAAACAATTACTTCAAGTCACTTCAGGTTATTGCTGTACAAGCTGTTGAATCATGGGGTGTACTTAGTTATTCACAGGATTGCATAGAGTCCTGTGAAAACTTTTTTTTTTTACATGACTGTTTAGTATTTGTGCGCTCTTCAGATTCAGTGGTGCTCATACTGTAGCATGTGGCTTGTTGTTAAACTGCCAGGAAGTCGAACTGAAAAGTTCAGAACTTTGCAGTACAGGCAGCTGTGTAAAACATGTTTTTACACAGAAACATGCTGTTTCTTAATATTAGATTTAAGCTAACGTTCACAGAATGGTAACAAAACTGATTAAAAACAAAAACTCATGTAAACAACGTTATCAATATCAATATCAAATTTTGAGGCTCTGAAATTGGAGCACTATGTATAAAAATGGCTGTAACTCCTAAACAGTTAATGGAAAATTCTTCTAAAACCCCTTGAATTAAAACTGAAAGTCTGCACTTTAATCACATATTGATTGTTTGATTTAAAATCCACTGTGGTGGTGTACAGAGGGAAAATTACTAAAATTTTGTCATTGTCCAAATACTTATGGACCTAACAGTGTATAATAACATTACCTTTTAATGGAACGGCTAAAGAAATGTTATTTTATTATTAGACTTACATTACCAGTACAACTAACATTGGCATAACTATAACTTTATTGCTTACTATAACAGTAATACTGTAATGTTAGCTATATGTGGCAATCATACTGACCTATGTATTTTAATGCTCTACAATAATGCTCAAAATTTATTCAGCTGAATGTTTATATGAATGTTACACACCTACCTTACAGTAAACTATCAAAACATTCAAAACATATCTAACTTAACAATGGTTGTCCAAAGTTTTTGCTGCACATGTGCTTTAATCTTTTTATGTTGTCATTTCATTGTATTTTGTCAATGTCCTTCTTAAAAATTTCCAAAAATTCAGTCACGTAACCCTTTAACTATACCCCAAAAAAACCCTACACTGGATCAGACACATACAGCGAGAACTGTGAAATACAACAACACCCTATCTTGACAACATGTGTTGATTACCAGATCGGAGTAAAATATAGTTGAGAAAAAAACTGAAATTTTTACTTCTGCCTAATCAAAACTGTAAATATGAGAGTCACTAACAGCTTTATAGCAGTGAGTCAGTGACATTGATGTTACTGAACCCAATCTAAAAATTCTCAACTGCAGCTCTACCAAATTTGATGCCACAGAAATGATGCACAACAAACCTACATCTGTTTTAATCATAGCAGTATCAGGTGGACCCTTTACTGAATGAGTCATGTTTCGAGAAATGAAGGCAGGCTGCACTTTAATAAGAGACACTGTCGTTTTTGATACAGGCACCTCTAGGTTGGAAAGGGTTTGAGTCCTACAAAGTTTATTTTTTGTTGTTTTCTTTTTTAAATTGACCTCAAGGGAGTAATGTCACTATGGCCACTGTTAATAAAAAGGAAATTGTTAGTAAATAAAAATTCACTGAATTTTAATTAACCATTAATCAGACCATGAAATGATAATTAATATTGTTAAGGCCTTACATATGCTATAACTTGTTTGGACAAGTCCCACATCCCACATGGTGATATGACCCTTGAAAGTTTACCCAGAAAGCAATTTTTCAAGTTTTCTCCAGTGAATTATCAGAAAACAGATCATGCAAACAAGGTACCAATGCTTGTTTCTGTTCCTCTACATCATAGACATTAAATTCTTGCAGTGATGCTTTTAAACTGTGATATATCCCATGATACTGATGCTCAAAGAACAAAAATGAGATTTTGCCTTTAAATTGTGACATTTGGTGTGGTTGTAAAATTGATTTGGTTGCAGTTTTTAACAGAGCTAATGTGTTTTTCAGCCCTGGTAATTTATTGTGACTATTTCCTGTATTTATTAAGTTATGAGGGCTCAAAAATTCATGAAAAATGACAACAATAAAAAGAGCCACAATTCAACCCATGTCATGTAATCCGAGGGCCTGTAAAGGGTCAGAAAATATTGATAGTATGAAGGTAAAACTTTGCATAGCTTCATTACATATGCTAAAGATATTGTGCAAAAAAATCAGCTGATTCTGGGGGGGTCAGGTCGGAGCCACTCACTGGTTTTCCATGGAATGACCCACCAGGTTTAAATAAACCATAATTATCCTCTGAGTGTCTT
>VUQI01053144.1:1851-24562 GCA_015106735.1 Paratilapia polleni | reverse complement strand
TTTCAATAGGGAGGGACAAGCATCCCTAAGCCACAGATGTGATGGAATGTCAGTGGCCTCAGGGCCACCTGTATGCCTTCCATCTCTTTTCTGTCCTCCACCACGTATTCAGCTGTTCTGGAAGCTCCCTGCTCGATGGGACCTCCTGTCACAGACCCACGGAACGCTTCTCTATCCCTTCCCTCAGGGGCTCAGGCTGTGGGCCTGGCAGCTACTAGCCACCGGGTTGCCCCAGTCTGTGGTTATTACTCTGCTGGGAGTCCGGGCTCTATCAACCAGAGTAGCATATTCATATCACTGGGTAGTGTTCCAAGCATGGTGCAATGTGAGACAAATGGATTCCCTCACCTGCATGGCCTGTGACATTCTCCAGTTTCTACAGGAAATGTTGGAGGAGGGCAGGTCTCCTTCAACTCTGAGGAATGGTGACAGCCATAAAGGCAGCCTTTGTTGGTCCCCAGAAACTGGCACAGAGTTGTTGTACCCTTATCGCTCCGTTTCTTAAGGTGGAATTTGGAGGTGGTGGTGGCCTTGCAGTATTTGCCATTCCAGCCCTTGGAAACAGTGGAGCTGAAATGGCTTACTCCGAAGGCAGTGTTCTTATTAGCTACTGTGTCAGAGTGGGAGAACTCCATACCCTTTCAGTGCATGAGGAGTGCTGCCGTTGGCTACCGGGTGATGCAGCGGTGGTGCTTTGCCCAAATCGTGCATTTCAGCCTAAGGTGGGGTCTGAGTCCCGTGCCAGCCAGTCCATCAAACTGCACCCCTTCCACCCTCCTCAGGATGGTCAGGAAAAGGCTGGTGGGCCACTATTGTACCTTGAGGGTGTACCCTTCTTTGGACCCAGGCCCACAGGACAACAGAACAGCTGTTTATCTGTTACAGAGCTAATTGCCTGGGGAAGCCAGTCACTAAGACGAGACTCTCTCATTACATCGCTGAGGTGATCCAAAAGTCATACGAAAAGGCAGGCAGGTCAACCCCCGCACATTCCACATGGGGTCACCACCTCATAGGCTTCTCTCTCAGAGATCTGCGCTGTGGCCTCTTGGACTAACCCTTCCATTTTTATCAAGTTCTACTGCATGAATGTGGCAGTTCATTAGCGAATGCATGCTGAGGTCAGTGTAGCAAGACATGACCTGAAAAGAAAAGAAAATGCCTCAGAGAATACATATGGCTCAGAGTGATGTTATTCCTTAATGCTCAACATGTTGGTATGCCAGCTAGGTGGCTTCCAACCCATTGGCAGCTGGCATTAGTGTCTGGCGAGGCCAGCTAGGCCTTGGTAGCGCCATGGGTGCATACATATTTGTAAATAGTTCTTGTGGTGATGGGCATGGCTGAGCACAATGTTTCTATGTTCCTGCATTTCTGTGTTTAAGTTATGATGTTCATTTCCTAATTTAGTTTGTTTAGTTGTTTTAGTGTAGTTTAGTTACTTGCCTCTTATGTCTTGTGCTTAGTTTCACTTCTTCCCCTCTGTCACTGTCTTGATTGTTGTCACCTATTTCTTGTTACCCATTTGTTTCCACTCCCCTAGTTAGCCCTCAGTGTGTTTCTGTATAAATAGTCCTGTTTTTCATTTGTTCCTTGTTGTGTCGTACTGTGTATTCTGTCTAATCTGCCAGTGATCCCACTTTTTTCCTGGTGTTTTTGATCTTCATGCTTAGTTGGATTTATGTTTGGCTTGGACTTTGTTTCTTTGAACTTTTATCAGCCACAATAAAGGCTCACTTTTTGTTCTTTGAACTTCTGCCCTGGCATTTTGTATGGGTCCTCACGCCTGCAAATTATGACACCACCTTCACAATATTCAAAACCCAGGGTTAACCCTGAAGTTACCTTGACCCCAAATCGTGCTTTGTACAGGCCTCTGGTCAGTCAAGTAAAAAAAAAACAAAAAAAAAAAACACACAAAACATTTTTACTGAAGTTATATATCAGTAATCAGTCTGGTGCTGGAAGCTCATCGGTCATTTTATACATCTACTGTATATGAGATCAGAGCTCCTCTTGTATTATTCACCTCTTTTTTTTATGAATGTGCAGCCCAAGTCACTTTCGTCAGGCTTTTACTTTAAGTTGTATATGTAATTTTCTTATTTGTGAGTGCCTTTTCAAGTGAATATGTGAGTAGCCTGTAAGTGCAATTTTAAAAGACAATTGTGAAGCTGCCACAAAATTTAATCTTTCTAGTCTAATCTAATCTTTAAACTTTAGTGTTTGCTGTAATAATGTACTTTTCTGTATGCCTTAGTCCAATTGGTTGTGCATTTCACCATATTTCTTTAAGGCTGAATCTTTGTCCTTTCAAATACCGACTAAAAACAGAAGTAAAGCAAGCTGAAACATACTGTAATGGAGAGATCATTTTCTCTCCAAACATAAGAATAAGAGGATGCAAAAATCAAATATGAAAGTGTTACGCATTGCTCTTTTTGATGATGACAGACAACAGAAGACACAATGCAGAAAAGAGGTGTTATATGGGTGATTGTCATATATGATTATTAATTCAAGACTAAGCACAATATCCATGTCATTTCATGTGCTGTGATTTTTGCTTTCTCTCATAACACTACAATTATCCACTTGTCTATACAAAAGCACATCCAACACCATTCTTCTCCTTCCAGGAGCTTCTTGTAGGTGGCAATCTTAATGTCCAGAGCCAGCTTAAGGTTCATGAGCTCTTGGTACTCGCAGACCTGGTGGGCCACGTCCTGTTTGGCTCTCTGCTGGGCCTCTTCCAGATCCTTGATGCGTTCCTTGGCGTCCTTCACAGCCAGCTCACCACGTTCCTTAGCCTGAGCAATCTGGGCCTCCAGGTTGACATGCTGGGAAATTAGAAAGTTAGCACTGATGTCAGGTATGTTTCTTTCAAAATGCCAACACATGTACAACAAACTAATGTTAGCTCTGCACAAAATGTTACTTGTCCCTTGATTGCCTCAGTCTCATTCTGGAGGCAGTTAATCAAATGCTTGAGCTCAGCAGTCTCACTCTTGGTGTTATGAAGGTCATCTCCGGCCTGGTTTACATTGGTTTGCATCTCCTGGAACTGACAAAATTTGAATACAAAATAACTGTTATTTGAGATTCCAATGGCCTTTTTAAATTTGACAAAAAATTGGTTTCTTAGCACATACTGGATGGCATTACTCTGGTCTCTAGTACAGCTGTGAGGAAATTCAAATAATTTTTCACTAGGATATATCCTTTAACTTCTACTTAAAACAAGTTTATAGGAATGCCTTCTTGCATCTGCGCAATATTTTAAAAATTAAGAACCCTTTTGTAACTTCAAGGCTGGACTATTGTAAATCCTTATTATCAGGATGTCCTAATAGCACTCCTAAAAGCCTTCAGTTGATTTAAAGTGCTGTAGCAAGAGTACTAACAGCAAAGAGACCTATTTCTCACATATTAGTTCTCTTTATTGGCTCCTTGTAAATCTAGAAAAAAAAATTTATAATCAATTTCTTCACAAAGTCCTAAAAGTGTCATAGCCTTAAAGGTACAGTAAGTAACTTTTTGAGGTTATTTAATAGAAAAACAGAATATTGTACTCATAAATATACATTGATTAGTGTGTAATTATGTCTTCCAACAAACTGATGCATTCTCATAAACTTAGAATTATATTAGATTTACTTATTAGAAATAACTTGGAATTATTATAGAATACAGTTTGTGGAAGCCGCCATGTTGCCCCACCATCTTGAATACAGTGGCCAAGATGGACATTAATCACCTAATCATATTTTACGTATGTGGCTAGAGACTGGCAGAGGAGGCGGAGGAGAAGAGAACTCATAGGCGTTTGCATGCGGTGGAGGCAAATTTTAATTCGTGCCTGCACCTTCAGACTCAAGATAAGAAGGATCATACCCATGTTTTATCATCTGTGAAGGAGTCTCCTTGTCCTACAGCGGCCATCGTAGCTAGGATTATGCACTTCAAATGGGAGGGGTAAGAAAATACAGTTCAGTTGACTGCAATCTGCAATCTACTGACATCTAGTGGTGACATTTTACGCACTGTAACTTTAAGAGGCAAAACCTGTTTAAGGACTCTAAAGCAGTACCAAGGCCTCTACAGTTTACCTTTAGGGATTTATTGACACAGATAGAAAATTTAAGAGTGGAATTTTGTAACAGGGAAGGGTCCACGTGGAAGGGTCCAACAGCTTGGAGCACCAACTCTGGGAGTGAGGAGATGAGAGTTAGTCTTGGCCAAGTTAAGGGCTGAGCAGTTCGCTTGAGATTTCAGTGGCAGTTTCAGAATGGAGATAAGTGTTATTACTTGGAAAAAGCCAGGAGGAAGCAGCAAGGGGAGCCACTGGTCAGGTTTCTGTGAGAGATTTGAACTGCTGGAGGGTGAACAGGCAGGTAAGTTTGTGAGGTCAGTTCTTGGCCAGAGATTTCCAGAAGGAATGGACCAAGTCAACTGAGTCAAGTAAGTGGGTCTGGCAGGAATGGAGCTCTTCAGCCATGCAGGAAATCACTGGAAAATGAGAAGACAAGGTCATTAGCACAGGAAGAACTTGAAGTCAATCAGAAGCCATAGAGGAGCCTAATTACCACTCAACAGAGGACAACAATCTGGCAAAGCCTGGATGCTGGAGCTGGTCCTTAAATGCAGGCAGGTATGAGCCTGATGGGAAACAGGTGTGCTGGTTGAAGAGACTCCACCAATAGGTGGAGCCCAGACTAGTCCAACCCATCCTATCTTGAAAACACTGACCATGACAAAAAGATGGTTCCTAGAGTTTCCAAAAGTGCAATAGGATATAGAGGCTTTTTTTTCTGTGGAACCAGCTACCACTTTGGGTTTGGTGAGACAAACCCCTCAAAATTTCATCATCATCACCCTCTCATCATGCTTTTATGTCCCTGTCTTTCACTTATGCATTTATATTCCAATCAGAAGAAAGTTGGATTAAAGGGAGAGGAGCTAAAATTGCTTTTTCAAAAATAAGATGAATTGCAGGGTTGCACCAAGGCCCAGTAAAGGCTAAACGAGGATTAGTTTTTAACTGTGAACCATACAAAGCAACTCTAATCCATGAATAAAAACATAGAGGTAGACATCCGAATTATAGGTCGCCTTTAAAATTAAACTGAACTGAAATGAACTGACAATGCAGACTCTTTTAACAGACTTTATGCTGATACCATTTCTCAGCATCAGCTAGGTTGTTGTTGGTAATTTCCTCATACTGAGCCTGGACTTCAGCCACAATGGTGTCCATATCCAGATGGTGGTTGATGTCCATCTCCACAACAAATGAAGTGTCCTTAATCTTTCCCTAAAGCTCACACGTTTCCGGCACACAAGATATATGCTGCACTTAAATATGAAACTGAAAGGTTTAAGGGAAAAATAAACTACATATCCATTTCAATTTTCTTTTTTTCTTTTTTTTCTGCACCCAGCAGCGATATGCAGGGGTTTCTTCTTACCGCCTCATAGGCACTTTGAGGAAGCTGATTTCATCTTGAAGAGCATCAGCCTTGGCCTCCAGCTCAATTTTGCTCATATACGCACCATCTACATCCTGTAAGATAAGACATAGGAAGTGGTCTGCATTGGTCGTGGCCCACAGGGAAAGCAGTGCTTCATTAATTGTTGTTAATAACAGAGTAGAAGGACAGGTTTTATGATGGCAGATGCTCTCTAACCTTCTTGAGGAGCACAGTCATTCTCCAGAGCATTCTGCTTGTTGATTTCATCTTCATATCTGACAAAAAAAGTGGAATAATGAGCTGATGGAAAATATCTGTGGGAATCTTATATATAAGTCAGCTTTTGTGTTCTGTGACATGGAACATTTGAGCTCACTTATTCTATTCTTGAAGTCCTCCACCAATCCTTACACCTTCTTCAACTCTCTCTCCACCTTGATCTTCTCATTGTAAAGCCCGTCCAGCTGTCTGTGTAGGTCAGCAATGTAGGCCTCAAACATGCTGTGGATGTTGGAGTTGGTGCTCTGCTCCTGCAACAAGTGCCACTTGTTCTCTAGCATTTTCTTCTGCTGTTCCAGGTAGTGGACCTAAATGGTAAAATAATATGCCAAGTTTAAATCGGATGTCACTGGATAGGAGGTATTGCTCTAGATATGACTAGATATAGACTTTCCCACACAATTGCAAAAATAGTCCCAGCTGCTGTATTGCCTTCCAGGACCTAGTTGTGCTAGACACACTCCACTGTGGGGATTTTCCAAAGTAGCCAATGACTGAATCACACTTGGCATAATATGCCAAGTGTCTACATTACACTGTCTATATTGTAGGGTCTTTACCCTAAAATATAAAGGGTGATTTGTGATTTGGTGCTATATAAATAAAATTGAATTCAATTGAATTGAATAATATCATTATGAGAGAGCAACTGAGAAAAAAAGCTTTCTTTGTAGGAAAACAAACAAACAAAACAAAACAAAACAAAACAAAAAAACAAAGCAAAAAAAAAAAAGTTTTTGTTAGAGATGGGATATAGAGTCATCACTACGTCATCTGGTGTTGAAGCCTCAAGAAAGCTGAGTCCAAAAGGCAAATTTTGGGTGTTTATTTTAAGACAAGGTGTACGAGGCCACACCTAAGAGTAGCTCCTCCCCAACAACCCATTAACTGCTCCAGGATGAATACTTTCACTGACCAAACATGCCTGCCTAAGCTCTAAACAATTAATACCTAAAGATACTGCCTTTCATACAAACTTGTATTATAATATATAACTTGTATAATATTTGTCCTATAATCCATTTAATAGCTATAGTAAAATGTTCAGTAAACACCTGATTTATTCTTTCCTGCTTCTAATACTTGCATTACTTATGTAAGTAATACTTAATTCCAAAATAATCATACCAACATGGTTCCTTTTAAATTATTTAATAGTGAGAAGTCTGAACTGAATGACATCACTTAACCTCTGCATAGACAAATGAAGAGTGGTATGTAGACACTGCTAAAAGCTAACGATGCATTTTTGTGAGGTGTGGCTAACTTGTTTGTTATATCTGTGTGAGTGAAATGGTCTTCTTCATTATGGGTTCTGTAATCATACATTAAATTAAATTGAAATGTTAAATTAAAAAAAAACTGCAATGCATCATTGCTCATCACAAGGATTAAATCACTAAAGTTAATGCAAAGGCTTTTGACATTAGCTCAACCTTAAAAGTGCAACTGTTATGTCATTTATAGCATATAGTAAAAATGTAGTCCAGTTTTTGCAGCACTGCCAAAGATCACTAGTTTTCACTTTCATAGACAAAAGTGATAACATGAGTCCTTCTTCCTCTCACACTGAAAGGCACCATTCATTGAATACAACCACTCGAGTTTGTCCTGACATTCATTCGACACCGGGACAGCTGGACAGGTGCCAGTTAAAGTTTTTGTTGTTTTTTTTTTCCAAAAAGGAACAGAGGAGCTGTGGCTTTGAGAAAAGCATGAGATGCACTGTAGTTCTGTGGAACTGACCATGCAACTGACCATCATGAAGCATTCATGATCGATCAGTTTTACCTCAAGCTGTTGTGGGCCTTGAGTATGCATTATACTCAGGTTTAAATCAAGACAAAAGAAAGTATATGGCTAGATTTATTTCAAATTTTTCACATTCACTCATTCCATCACAAATTGTTCAATCAAATGATTTTAGAGTATTTGAAATGTAAAGATCAAACTAAAACCAGATATAAGATGTTCAGCATTCATTTAAAATGGTGTGGGACATAAACATAAGACAAAAGTTATTATGGTGACTGACAGAGAAGGGTCACTCACCTTGTCAATGAAGCAGGCAAAGTGGCTGTTTAGAGACTTCATCTGCTCTTTCTCTTGGGAACAAACCATCTGGATGGTGGGGTTGATTTCAAGGTTCAGAGGGGAGAGCAGGCTTTTGTTTAGTTGGACATTTGCAATCTGAGATGCTGGCAAACCTCATTACCGCGCCAAAACCACCAACTAAAGAGCCACCACTGAAACCACCCCTTCTAAAACCAGAAGCACCACCAAAACCACAGCCAAAATTATATGCAGAGCCAGTACTGAAATTAGACCCACTACCAACACCAGCAACAAAACCAGTTCTATTCCCAGCACCAGCACCCATGCTTGACCTGAGCAATGAGCCACCTGATGATGCCACTGAGAATGATGGTGTCATTGTAGTGGCAGATTTTGAGAAAAATCCTCCTAATCTTTCAGATACCTGGCCACCACTGCCTTCATAATAGTGGGACCTGCCAACTGTGGTTCTTATTGACATGGCTGGTTTAGTTTCTTCTAAAAAGGAAGGCTTCATAGAGAAAAGGGAGAGCACAAGAGAGAGGTTTAGCAGAGCAGTAGGGAACATTAAAAGGATTGAAGTCCTGTAAGTGTCTTCTCTCTGTCCATGATGATTTTTATCTGCCGCCTACTACAGAGGAGGTGCCAATAAGCCTAGCCTCCCCTGCACCTCCCTATGAACCCTCTTCCAATTACCTGCAGTTACAGGCAGGTAGATTAATTTGGAGTAGCTCAGCCTGTCACAGAGGTAACAGTACAAACATTTTAACATGATCAGACTGTGATGATAATTCTTAAATGTACTCATGGAAATACAGTACATTATATGTGCATTTGTCCATAGATTCCTATAATACTGGTTAAAACACACATATATGAAATTCTAGTTTTTCATAAGTAGACAGTTGAAAAATAGGTAATTAGAGACAACCAAGCCAATCAAGACCAAGCCCATCCACAGGTGGAAGAGAAAACCAAAAAAAAAAAATTAACTGCCTTCTTCTGTTGTTTGTTTTTTCTTTCTTTTTTTTTCTGCTACTGTATATTTTGGTACTGTTACTATAAAGCCTTCTACTCACATGCAAGGTCTTGAACAATCAGGCCCCATCATATCTTAAAGACCTCATAGTACCATATTATCCCAATAGACCACTTCACTCTCACACTGCAGGCTTACTTGTGGTTCCTAGAGTTTCTAAATGTAGAATGGGAGATGGAGCCTTCAGCTATCAGGCACCTCTCCTATGGAACCAGCTCACAGTTTTGATTCAGGAGAAAGATACCCTCTCTATTTTTAAGATTAGGCTTAAAACTTTCCTTTTTGATAAAGCTTATACGATGGTTTGTTACTCAAATGGAGGCTGTGCACTGTGTGAGAGAAAGGACATTCTGTTGCTTCTAACCCTCTCTCTGACTGATCATTTTACATGTAAATATTGCACAGCTGCTGTCTTTATGCATTTGGTGATTTGTTAGAGAATGTTGAAGTTATAAAATTACTATATTTAAGTAAGCATGCACCTCCCCACTCCTGCCCAAACCCAGTCAAAGCTTCAAATATCTGCTGATGATTACCAGTAAAGCTCACTAGCCTCAACAATGTTATTCGGGACAATCAAATTTTGACTAGGATTTGGATGTGATATATTTGCTTATTAAAGAAAAATGGTCAGATTCAGTAAATTTGATATCAGTCACATAATATTTAAACAAGACAGAAGCAAGATAAGATAAGGTGAATCTGACATGTGGAAAATGGGTTCTTATTTGCTGCTTGATTCAAATACTAAAGATTCTGATACAGAATTATTATAATTAATAAGCTTAAAGAACTACTATGATATTCATAGAAGTTCGAAGAATGGATTGGAAAATGTAATGGTCAGCACTGAGTAAAAGTTAAGCCTGCAAATCTTTTTCATTGATATAAGGAGCCCTGGGGTTTGTAAAACATCCACAGGAGATTTGTTATCAACCGAGCTTAGCAAGCCATATCCTGACAAATCTTTTATAGTATAAAAAGATCAGGCTTAGTGTAATTATATACTATGTGCAGTAAGTAATTCTGGTATCACTTTATAATAACCATGGTTAATAAACAAGAAATTGATATTCAACCTTTTGTATTGTAAAACATAGGTACAGGAAGTAGCTACAGTTTGTACATACACATTTGTAAACAAATGGTATGTGGTGTGTGGTTGGTGGTATGGATGAAAAGCAACAGGCAATCAATGAGAAAGAGAATGGCTGCTTTGGAAGCTATAAAAACAGATGGCTTCAGTGTGGAGGGGACTAAGAAGAAAATATATGTACACTATCTGAAAATGAAACTTAGTTTGATTTGTGTAGTTTGCAGTATCAGGGAGAGAGACAGATATAATGACATGATTGCACGATTAGCTTAGATCGGCTAAGATGACAAAAGTGAATTTACCAGGTAACTGCTGTACAAACATAGTCTGTGTACATACAAAATAAATGAGTAAATAATGTGCACATGATCTAATCATCAAAAATTAGAAGAGGAAAAAGCAGAGAGTCACCCAATAAGCTTCTCAACAGGTAAGGAAGAGGAAATACCAAAGGAGCATAGTAAAAGCAGAAGCTATGATGAGTTTTGAAAACTGAGTAAAATATTGCCATCATAAAATCTAGCATATGAATGGCAACATCAAAGATCTTTATTTTTTTCTCAGGGCTTTACCTCTGCTAATGAAAATAAAAACTGAGAACTAACATTTTATTTTTTTATTTTATGTTGTGAAAGCTGGCCTACACATCTGACCAGAGCCTTTACTCACATTGCCCCATATCTTTTACTTGATTAGTGTGGCATTGATTAGTATGTAATTATATCTTCCAACAAATTGATGCATTCACATAAACTTAGAAATAATCCATTAAAAATACATAGGAGTGGGCGCTGATTTGTGGAAGTCGCCATGTTGCCCAGTCATCTTGAATGCAGTGGCCGAGATGAACATCTCCATTCCGCCTAATCGTGTTTTATGTATGTTGCCATAGACTGGCCACATATGTAGTACGCCAAGGCGGAGGAGAAAAGAACTCATTGGCGTTCGTGTGCTGTGTAGGCAAATTTTAATTCATGCCTGCACCTTCAAACTCAAGATATGAAGGATCATACCTATGTTTAGTCATGTGAGAAAAGGTCCCTTTCACCAAAGAAGCAAAAACACGAAGGAAAGAGACAATGCCCCAATAGAATTCATTTAAAATTTTCCAGATTCCTGAGAATTGTGAAATAAACGGGAAATCTGATAAACATACTAAACACCTAAATTTAGGTAAAAAAAACTACTGTAAAGTGTCAATTATAAGTTCGTTATAAGTTAAACACACGAAAACGTGCATAAACATGCTTATTTATTCCCGATATTGTCGCAATTACTTATTGTCAGCAGATTAGACATGCGACCCTCCCATCTTCGGACAGCTGACAACGAGCCAGCTAAACAACAACAGCTGGTTATAAACTAACATTATGCCAGCTAACGTTAGGCTCGAGTGTCCTACAAGTCTCACTTTCCCTCTGATAAACAGTTTGATTACATTCTAATGTCATATGAAAGTTTATTCGCTAAGTGTCTGAGTCCAAAAATGTTAGATCCACTTCAAAGAAAGTTTCACGAACACCAGTTAACAGCGGCAAAAACAGCAGCTCTTACTGACAGAAAAGTTCAGGATATCCTCAACAACTCACCTCAGTATCAGTCATCGGTCAGAAGTGAGCTTCACTGACTCATCGACCTGTATCGGACTCTTTTCACAAAATTTTACAGCCTCCTCCAGAGTAAATAGACGTGGACGCTTCTCACGAGGCATACTGACAGCTGAGGCAAACAGCAGACTGACAGCCTGCACTCACTACAGATGAACGGCGGCCAGAGATTTTGAGGTGACTTGGGGGTAAAAACATAAAATACCGCAAAATATTTAATTGACACATCAGTTTTTTTTATCAGTTTTTTATTCCTGATTTATTACTGAAGTATTGATATTATTCAAATATGTTAAAATATAGTGTGTACGAATATATTTTTATACACAAAGAATAGTAGAAACACAAATTTAGACTGCACCCCACCGGCTGCAGCCATTATAGGGTACAGTCTAAATTTAATGTTTTTGATCTCTCTTGGCTGACTAAAACATGTTTGTCCTACAGCGGCCACCGTAGCTAGGATTATGCACTTGAATTGGGAGGGGTAAGAAAACAGAATTCAGTTGAATGCAATTTGCAATCTACTGACATCTAGCTGTGACATTTTACACACTGTACCTTTAAACTTTTATAAACATCAGTAATTTATATATTTGTGAGGTACATTTAAAGATTAACATTTTCACAAGAAACTAAATGGCTGTCAAAGCCTGACTGTTTTTTTTGTTTGTGTTTTTTTTGGAAAGATTTAGAATACCACCCTCTTTGCAGTATTCATGTACTGAAAGGCAAATATATGCAGCCACACACAACTGCACACAGAATCTACACACAACTTGACAATAAAAACTGCATGCACAGAGGCCCAGCTCTTATCAATCTTTAACTAGGCAATTTCTCTTAATGCCATAGTCGGCTCGACAAAACAAACAGGAGCAAAAACTTAATAAAGGTCTTTGAGAAAAATAATACACAGGCGGTGATGTCAGGCCATTCACTGGTATTTTATTTTTAGTCACTGCTTCCATTAAATTTACTGGAGGGTTTTCGTCATGCTGAGGCTGAAATCTGTTTATTGGTTTCTTTAAATGGTGTTTCCAGTTTATACTCCACAGCTATTAATTAAATTACAGCTAAATGAATTTAATTAACTCCTTCCTGTTTGAGGTGTCATCAGATATTATTATTTAAAGATCATTTTCATGGTACCAGGTGGCACTAAAAAGGTTAACAGGTCATGCACCAGACTCAGACCTTTAATATCTGGAGTCACATAGCCCACTACTTTTGACCTTGCTTATTGCATACTTGAATCTTCTGCCATTATTGTAGACAGTAGAGTTGCAGAGATATCAAAACAAGGTGCTGCTATTGGGAATACACTGAACCATAGTTACATATATACAAAGCTTTTGTTTTAATGTGTACACAAGCAACATTGCTGCCTTGTACTCACAGGGACATTCTTTACAGAAGGCCTGCACACTGATTCAGAGTTGGTTATGAATTTCAAATCTTGCTCTCCTTATGAAAGAAAAAACTTCACTTCTTATTGCCTCCAGAAGTAAATGTTTATATAAGAATTACATGTCTAATAGTATGATGTACTCACGTTACTACTAACATTCTAATTTTTCCCATAGACCAGGATTTCTACTTGCTTCATACTGAATTTTTACAATATGTAGTATGTGAAAATATCGAAAAATGGTCACATTCACAAGTAAATCAGACAATAAGACAAATAAGTCTTAGAAACAGTGAGAAATGTAAAAAAACAAAACAAAATCATATAGATTAGCTTACTTTTGTATAGGGAGGCTTTGTTCAGAAAAGCAGAGGATATGAATTTATTCCATATATTGGAACTTTTTTAGAGTACATTTCCATCTTATTTGTACTACTACATTCTTGACCTTTCCATATTTTTGCAAAATGCACTTCTTAACTCCCCACATCACTGACAACTCAGTCATGGGTGTGCAGTCAGGACAAGCAAGGTAATCCAGTTAAATGCCAGTTAAATCTAAAAAATAGACATCAACTAATATGATACCAAAGTTGAAACTATTTCTCTCCTTATATCTTAGAACAGTGTCCTCTTGAGAAAGGTTGGAGCTTGCAAGCTGAGACAACAGCAGCATGTTTTGGTAGTCCATGCATGCACATTGTGGCAGGAAACTGGAAGGAGACAAGTATGCTTGCCAAGCTGCCCCTGGCTCAATTTTTGCCACTCTGAGATCAGTTATGATCTGTGCCTTATTATACACGTGCAGAAGCAGAGGTAGCAGTATCAACTAAACAAAATTATATTGTTACTGAGTTATCATCTGAACAGTAAGGTTTCTGTTGCTGATCACAATTATCAAGATGTGTGGTGATGAGGATTTGGGATGCAGGCCCACTGTAAAGTAGCTTTTAATAATTCCTTTAGGACTTTAGCAAGGGAATTCTTCACATAAAAGATTCAGTAGATGGAGCAGGGACCGATCAACTCCTGTCAGGCTGCATTTGAAAAAACAGGCAAGTTCAACATGTACAGACTCTACCAGCATTTTCAGCTTAGTATTTTGAGAAAGTGTGGTTGGCAAGTTGTGCTGTAGATACTGACAGTTAGCCATGGCACAGTGCTCAAGTCTTTTAATTTGGTTCTGATTTTTTTTTTTTTTTTTTTAATTAAAGCATTTTAAATTACTTTGTAAGTCAAGGTGTCAATCTAGTTTTCTTATGTTAACCTTAAACATCTACAGCAGTGAAATGCAACACATACATTCATGCATTAGTATTATTAATCCATAACAAACATCTTACACAACAGTAAGAAATGGACAGGGGACTTTTCTTATACTTTTGATATAAAATTTGCAAAATGTGTTAATAATGTCCACACACTTGTAAAGGCTTGAATAGCATGGCCATCGACTCTACAAAAGTCACCACTTGCTAGTGGTTCTTTTATATGTTGGAGACATATCCACAGACCTTGTCATTCTTACTACCTCTTTTGAAAGCTGCTTATAAACAAGGACATTCTTCCTGTTGGGACACCAAATTAGGAAATGCTAAGGATAACAGATACTTTGTGAAAGTATCCCAACCAACTCACTGGTTGGGATAAAAGGGAAAAAAAACAAAAAAAAGCAATGTGGGTCAGCCTCTTATTTAAATACTCTGAACTCTTAAGTTAATAAACAGCCATCAACAGAATCAGTAAAGTAAATGTTAAAGTAATGATAGTTCACTTAGGACAGCTATACTCAAATAAAGATTGCTACTTCCATCTGCAATAGTTGATATATGGTGATATGGCTATTTTCTGGGACCCCCTACCTTTCCTCCCTTCCACCCACATATGGGAAAAGAATAAGATAGAGAGATGCAACTCTAGGCAGGATAAAGCAGCTTTAAAAGCACACCCTATATTAGACATGTCATTTTGGTGCATATATCAAATCACCATAATGATGTGGGCTGGCACTGAGATCAACTGATGTGCATGGATTAGGGCTAAGCTTGACTTTGTGGCCTGCTTGAAATACTGTATGTTCAAATTTAAGCAATCTTTTTGACAGTATGTTTCATCAGTAATAATACACATGATGTTTCAGGTTGATCACATGCTCACATTTTATGAATGGAGGCTCGTTGTGTTCACAGTCAAGAGGAATCATAGAACCCATGGATTGGTACAGGTATGAACTAGTTCATAATGTGCAGCAATATGCTTATATGAAGAAGTACACAGATAAATCAAACATGAATCCACTTTCTGATCTTAACTGGGTCACTGCTTTACCCACCACCACCCCTCCACTCCTGTTATTATGGCATATAGGAAGTGTATGCTCATGGGAGGGTAGGGTGGGCAGGGTAGATGAAACATGGACCCTGAAGGAGAAGGAGGTGAGGCGTATGATCCAAACGTGGGGTGGGGTGTGGGCCAATGACCATCTACAAAATGAAAACAAATGGGTTGTCAAGCACCAGGAGGAAATCTATCCCCATCTATTTTAAGCCATGAAGTCTCTCCATAAAGAACTGTTTAGCCAGCGGACTGTGTGAGGTTTTCAAAGGCTGATCACAATAATGTTGGTAGCATCTGTATTATCTGCTGTTATTCCATGTCTGTAGTGACTCCTTTCACTTATGAATGCATGAACGCAGAAAGTTCCAGTGACAAAGGTCATCTGAAGTCATCAACAGTCATCAGGTGTGTGAAGAGACTAGCTTATGTACTTAATAGATGATACTGGTAATGTTGGTAATTAAGTATGCTGCTCATGTAAACTCAATACTCATACAGCTGCTTTACTGTTAAAAGCATTTATCTAAAAAATTCTGATTATAAGTACACTTGAGCAGTATCACAGTATTTAAATACACTATATACACAAGTATACTTAGTAATCCCAAAGGAGTGAGGAGAGTTTCAGTACTGTCTAAGCTTGTGGTCCTTTGTGTATTAAAATGACATGGGGATGGTATACTAATTAGATGTGTGGTAGCATACAACCCATGTTATCAGAGGTCAGGACAGACAAACAGGATGGGTAGGGAGCAGGGATGAGAAAGAGGGCAGCCACTTTTGGACACACGATAGGACTGTCCCTGTTTGGGAAAACCCTTTGCTGTAGGAAACATAGTACATGCATTGTTTTTGCCAAGGTTTGTCCACATATGTCATACTTCATCTGTGGTAGGCTGCTCCCTTGTCACTATGGGTACCTCACAGCAGGTAGCTCTGCAGGTTTGATTTGGTAGTTTTATGCCAGATGCCCTTCCTGACACAAACCCAAAGGGGATTTTTGTCTCTGGCTAGAATCAAACTAGCGACCCTTTGGTTCTCAAGTGAATGTGTAAACCACTACACTATGGAGTCATAATAGGCAAAGGCCATAATAAAATAATAAAAACAATTTGCCATCCTCATAGCATAGAATTGTGTATAAACAACTGACATTGCAAGAGTGACGTCAAGCATTGGTTAGGGAAGTACCTCCCAGACTCACTTGGAGCATTATGGTCATCACTGTGCTGGTGGTTTGATAAATGAGTGGATCTAACTCCGAAAATGAGGGACCTGCATGCGCATACTGTAGCAATTTGTCAGCCCTATGGTAGACTTGAGCAAGCTTTACCATGCTTTGTCTCTTACGGGAACCAAAAGTTACAAAATTAACATAAAGTTGTATTGCATAAAACTTAAGACTTAAGTGTGTTTACTGAGGTCATTGATCACACAGATAGATCGTAGGCTAATTCCCCCATAGACTTATATACAAGGTTTGATCAAAAAGGGAGTGAGCCCATGAAAAAATAAAAAAATAAAAAATAAAAAACTATAGATGCTTACAGGGCAAATGTTACTTTTAGATTCCTCCCTGGAAGTCCTGTCAAGACCACTTGGACTTGTACATCTGTAATTTCACCATGGTCTTCAAACATACAAAGGGAGCACACATCAACTTCTGTTTGACACTGACTGAACCTTGTGAAGGATCATTGCGGGTCATTAGTTCAAGGTTTCTTGCCATGACCCAGCAGTTTTCAGCAGTTTTCATTTGAAGATTCTACAGTTTCCAAAACTGAAGGTGATGGTGGATGCTAATCCTTTCTTTTTTGACATTCACAAGGTTTTGTACCATGAATTTGTCCTCCAGAGTGAGAATGTCAGTGCAGAGTTCTCCTGTAATATCTTGAGGCATCTGAGGGAGAGCATTCAGTGGAAACAGCCTGAACTGTCATGTATACAACATGGCATCACACACAGCACAATGATTAACACAAAAATACAATTTTCACTCACCAAGTGCCCCTTGACAGATTTGGTTCCCTGTGAGTTTCTCCATTACCACAAAATGAAAATCAAGTAGGGGTCTGTTTTGACAAATCGGAGGAGATCCAGCACACACTGCAGAGGCTAAAGTGCAATAGGACGGAATAGGGACTTCAACTCTAAAAAGAGCAGCCAAGACCTATCTATACTTTTCTGAAAAGATGACCTTGAAGAGGTCAGCCCAAATTAAATGAGGTATGATTTTAAATTTTAACAGGCCAGAACTTTTTGATCACATGTTTTACAGTGGGTTCTTGGGTTTGTTTATTCTGTTGAAGCAACATTACCAGGTAAAATTTAGGAAAAGATCATTGTATGGTCTTCGCTTGTTATTCCCTATTTTGGGGGGATATTTTGATATTTTTTTGTGCATGCTGTGTTAATTCTTTCTCTGTCATCCCCTCAGCAAGCAGGAGTTTTGTTAGCTTTTGGCTTTTTTTGCATGGTAAATGGACTGGTACTTATATAGTGCTTTTCTATTGAGTTTTGAGTACTCAAAGCACTTTATACTACATGCCACATTCACCCGGTCATACTGTATGCACATTCATACAGCACTTTTATCTATACTTACTGTATATACTATACTATGCTTAGCTAACATTCACACACACACACTTACACTCCGATGAATGCATCAGAGTGCAATGTGGGGTTCAGTATCTTGCCCAAGGATACTTTGGCATGTAGACTAGGGGAGCCAGGGATTGAACCACTGACCGTCCGATTAGTAGACGACCCACTCTACCTCCTGAGCCACAGCCGCCCGTAACGTGTTGCATACATACTCTCTTACTCTACCTGTCATTAAACTACTCCTATAGCTTATCAATAATTTTTCACAGTATGATTATGTGCAGATTATTTAATTAAATAAATTGTATTTAACTTATTCAGTTATTTAATGTGTGCAGGGCATCCTGAACTCATGAGAATAAAAATAGGAAAAGAAAAACATAATGTGCCACCACCAAGCAATATTAAGAGACTGTGGTCATTCCAGTCTGCCCTGTGTTCAGGTGTTATACTACTCTAGGCTAACCACATCATTTTTCCAGCTCTGTACTGGAGACCAAGACAAGATTGGTCTTTAGTGAATAAGTGCATTTCCTCACATATTTAATTACTCTTTAAAAAAAAATTCCAATAGATTTTGGTGAAAGAAAGAAAGAGAAAGAAAGAAGCAGCCACAGTGAGTTTGGCAGATCAGAATTCCAGCACCTTACCCTTCCACAGTACAGTACAGTTGTAACATACCAGTGTGATGAAATGACATAGGATTGGATTTGGTTAAACTCAAAATACCAATTATGACAGGATGACAAATTACCAAAACAGTTTCATATCCAAAATACTACCCATTCTACACTCAGCAAAGCAGACAGCATATAGATAGGAAGATGAGTGGGGCTGCAGAACCACATTTACATTAACGATGGCCCCATAACTCTCAGACAGCTCCAACATAATAGCTACAGTCCCACAATAGGCCATAAAGTATCTAACAACTGCTCATTCAAAAAGTCACAAGACAATGGGGAGTGACACGTCTCCCCATTATTTATTTATTTCAGAGTTCTGTATGTGTGTGTGTGTGTGTGTGTGTGTGTGTGTGTGTGTGTGTGTGTGGGTATGTGTATCAGGGAAAGCTCATCAAGTCAGCAAGATAATTAATGGATATTTTAAATGTCATGATGATGGGAGCCACTTGACAAGAGGACCAAAGAGAGACTGGGGGGTGGGAGTTGGGGATGATTAAAAACTCTTCCCCATCACTGGTCCATCTAACACAAAAAGACACACATATAACACACACACAAACAGACACACACACGCACCACAGAGGGCAGACAACCCAGGGCTCCAACTTAATTCGAATATGAGGCATTCGGTCAACCCCCTCCTTAACAGCATCCACTGCAATCCACTCTCATCTGTTGCCACTGTGGGAGACTCTTCCCTCCTCCCTTTTCTACCCACACCCTCCTTCTTCACCCTCCTCCTAAAATATGAGATGAAAAATGCACAGCCATTGTATTCTAGTTAGAACCTGTGGGAACGCCTGGTAATTGGGTGCTTTTACCTGCTGGGATGACTGGGAGTGAGATAAGAGAAAAGGGGAGGAGAGGGGGAGTCACATAACAGTTGGAGGAGGGAGATTCAAATGAAGCTGTAAATCAGTGTAAGGTGCTAATAACAATGAGAAGAGGAGCATTTCGGAAGAGCACTGTTTTTTTTTTTTTTGAAGTCATAAAATATAGTGTCAGTAAATGAATCTGGTTGTCATCACCTTCTGTTAGTGGCTGTAACTTGCAACTTTGTATCCATGGAGAATATTTTTTTAAAATTTCCGTGGACTCACTTGTTCACATCATGTTGAAGGGAAGGTCATGACCTATTATCGTTACTGACTGAAAGCCTGTCTACCCCCCTGTGCTTCCTTCCTACCTTCCTTGTGCTTCTTGTATTTTTTCTTAAATGCAAAGCTGCCTCTCAGCATCTCTGCATTTGGGTCCTCGTCTCTGCACTTTCCAGCAAATTATGACAAGGAGAAATGGTGCACCTCAAAATAACCAAATAGATTCAAGATTTTTTTTTCTTTGTAAACTATTCTGTAGTAGTCTACTTTGTAGCTATGTGGTCAGCTGACCTGTGCTTCTGCAGTGCCTCTGATGTTTTCTTCTATTTGTGGATTTAGTCAACATTGTACAATATATTAGTAGATTGTACATAGACATGGTTGCATAAAAGTTTGCAAAGAGTGTAAAGCATTTTCACTTGGAGAAGATTTAGTGTAAAACAGAGAGATGAAATGTAGTTGGCATGTTTGTGATGAAACTGTCATAATAATGGTGGACTAAAAAAACTGACCCAGAGACTGATAGCAATTTTAAAAGGTTTATTTACAAGAACTTTTAGCTCAACAACACTGGGAATGGCAACAGGAATTTGTGCAGGTATGTTTCTCTGATTACAGGAGTTCAGCAGGGTGATTCTGCCGGAGAGGAAACAGGAATTAGCCTCTGGTAAGTTTTCTAGAATTGATCTTATTTTGAGAAGGCAATGGATCGAGGGGCTTACTTGGTTTTCCTTGTTAGCAGGCTGCGGAGGGAGCACTGACTGGTGGCAGGAATCCAGGGGAAATGGAGAGGAAAGCAATGGAGAGTGGGCAAGCAGGTAAGTTGCAGGTGAGTATTTCCTTTATAGCAGGTAGCCAGTTTAAGATTACCAGTTGGAGCGACAGCGGGTTCAGACTCAGGAAAATGCACAATGAAGCAGGAATGACCAAGGGAAACTTCAGCCATTCTTTCACTAGAGGAATTATTGGAGACAGACAAGAAAGCAAGGTTACACAGAACACAGAACAAAGACTTAGCATGTAGTTCTTAGCATGTATGAGCTAATTACCACCATAGAGGCAACAACAATCTGGCAATGAATGGATGTACAAGCTGGTCTTTAAATACTGCTTCACTGTTGAAGAGATGAGCGACAGGTGCAACAGCTGAAGCCCGGGAAAACAGAGGCTCCGCCAGCAGGCTGACCCAGTAGGAACAGCCAGCCCACATCTCCACAAGTGAGAGGAGAGAGAGAGAAAAAAGCTAAGGAAAACCCAGACCGGACCATGACAGAAACATGCATCTGATCAAGTTCAGTTTTCTTTTTTGTTTTTTTCAGTTACAGAGGAGTCCATCGTCATGATGGATCCCCATCTATACTGTAGGCATGCTCTGGCTGTAGCATTTTTACCCATACCTGATAGGTTGCACATGCTTCTAAAGGGAGATTTGAGTGTAAGCTGAGTGTATTATCCAGCTCAGTTCCAGCCTTCATATTAAAAAGCTTTTATTTTCTTTTTAGCTTTTTAGTTAATAATTTAGCAGCTTTTTCTAATATTTAACTTGATTTAATATTTACCAAATAAATATCTTGTGTTAGTTCAGTCTTGTCAGTTATTTCTGTAAGTTAAACAAGTATGACTTAATGTTTCATATGTTAGTCACAAAAACTAAACAAACAAGCAAAAACAATAAAAAAAATAAATAAAAATTAGTAATTCATATTAACTTGTGTTTCTGACAACAGGAGGAAGAACAGTAGAGGACTGAGGTGTGGTATTATGTCAGGACAGTAAACTGAGGACTGTGGAGTGATTACGCTTCAGTGGTGCAGGATTAATCTCATTTAGGCCATTATGTTTTTTAATTGCCACATATTTTTTGCAAGCTCCCTTCATTTTGCATCTACTAATATTTGGAAAAGTTCTGAATGTTGCACTTGAGAAGCTTTTGTCAGTTTAGATCAAAGTTGAATTCGCCAAAAGACGCATTGTGGAGACCAAACTGGGACCATTCCTGGACAAACTGAGTCAAGTATGTTAGTTCAGAATTGTACTTGTCCACACATTTTGTGGGAAATACATCTACTGTGCCTCACACACATGCTCAATCTTTTCACACATGGGTCTGTCACTCTGCATGTTTCAGAAACTGGTATATAAACAGGCATACACTCACTGTCCACTTTGTTAGGTACACCTGTTCAGCTGCTTGTTAATGCAAGTATCTTATCAGCCAATCACATGGCTGCAACTCAATAGATTTAGGCATGTACACATGGTCAAGATGACCTGCTGAAGTTCAAACAGAGCATCAGAATGGGGAAGAAAGGTGATTTAAGTGACTTTGAATGTGGCGTAGGTTGTTGTGCCAGGCAGGCTGGTCTGATTATTTCAAAAACTGTTGCTCTACTGGGATTTTCACACACAGCCATCTCTAGGGTTTACAAAGAATGGTCTAAAAAAGAGAAAATATCCAGTGAGCGGCAGTTCTCTGGGCAAAAATGCCTTATTGATACAAGAGCTCAGAGGAGAATGGCCAGACTGCTTCAAGATGATAGAAATGCAACAGAAACTCGAATAAGCAAGGTATCCAGAAGAGCATCTCTGAACGCACAACATGTTGAACCTTGAAGCACATGGGTTAGAGCAGCAGAAGACTACACTGGTTGCCATTCCTGTCAGCTAAAAACAGGAAACTGAGGCTACAATTCAAAAGGGCCCGCAGCATCAGAATTTTGCATAAACAACATGAAAGCACAGATCCATCCTGTCTTATATTGACAGTTTAGGCTGGGGGTGGCGGCAGTGTAATGTGTGGGAAATATTTTCTTGGCACACTTTTGGCCCCTTAGTATCAGCTGTCCATCCATCCATCCATTTTCTTCTGCTTATCCCAGCTGTCAAAGGGCGAGAGGCAGGGTACACCCTGGACAGGTCGCCAGTCTGTCACAGGGCTAACACAGAAAGACAGACAACCATTCACGCTCACATTCACGCCTACGGCCAATTTAGAATTACCAATTAACCTAACCCCACTGACTGCA
>VUQI01053140.1:9216-25044 GCA_015106735.1 Paratilapia polleni | reverse complement strand
CAACACACCACCCCCCCCCCCCACAACAAAAAAAAAAAAACACAAAAAAAAAAAAAAAAAAAAAAAAAAAAAAAAAAAAAACAAAAAAAAAAAAAAAAAAAAACAAAAAAACCCAACATAAAGTATTTCTCAAAAAGATCAGAGATGAAGACAGAGATTAAAAAATATATATAAAAGATGGAAAATGACCAAAAATAGATAGAAAGTGACTTTAAAAAAAATCGACAAAAACCAACAAAGAGATTCAAAACTTATACAAAGAGACAGAAAATTATCATAGAGAATTTTAAAAATGAACAAAAGAGATGAAAAACACTACAGACAAAAACAACCCAAAAAAGAGATCACAACCTACAACCAAAAGAAATAAACAAAGAACAAAAGGAAATAAAAAAAATTTAAAAAAAAGCACAAGGAGCTGTAGCTGAGGTGGAGCTGGGGTGATTAAAACTGGCATCTATCCATAGAGCATCAGTGATGTCAGTGATGTGTCTGCAGAATCCAAAGGATGCTAGAGAGAATATAAACAACACAGAAAATGTTTCTGCTGCCCTGTCACCAGACGTCAGAGCAGTTTCTTTTCTCAGGCTGTAAAACATCTGAATTTACTGCTTTTATATTTTTGAACCTTGACCTTATATCAAAGAGGTACCAAACTATCTGAAAACGTACCACAGAGGGATGCATGAAGAGTGCTCTTATGTTTGTTTTTTTAACACACTAATTATTTGTAAGATTTTCTGCTGCAGCCTTTTACTTGATGGCTTTGTTGAATGTCCGATCTTTCCAGTCTGATGCCAAGTAGCCCTTTGAAGTCTGCAGAGGAGATCCAAGAGATGCCTGGTGTAACCAAGACAAAGGTGGGGCAGGAAATGTACAGCAAACGGGTCACAAACAGAGCCAAGGAGAAGGCAACACCTTAAAATTTTGGCTTGTGACCAAATACCTGCAAAACTAATGAAATTCCCATCAGCCTCACCAGCTTCACTCATTTGGAAACTTGTTCATTCACTTTATTTATTTGAAATAGTCATGTCCTTATATCATTTAACTCGTGAGCTTCCCCCCGGGTAATTAATCAACCTGTCAATCTGTCACTGTGGCTCTTACAGCATGAAGGAAACGTGTGGGTTCAGAGCAGAGGGTGGCCCCAAAACCAGAGTCAGACGGTGACTGAGTTGCATCCAAACCACTGTGTGCAGAAGGTGTGGGCATCAACTGATGGAAAGTCAACTGAAGTCTCACATAGATCTGAAAAAATGACCAGAAAGTGACAAAAATGACAACAAGGGGCTTCAAAAATAGCTGAGTGGTTAGGGTGCAGGGAACATACCATTAACAGGGAGTCACTGGGTCAATTCTTGCAGTCCTCTGCTCTCTTTTCCCATACTCCTATCTACTGGGCTTACTTAAAAAAAAGATAAAAATGATGGTTAATTTAAAAAAGAGCTCCAAAACACAAAAACCGGGCCGTAAAGCAACCAGAAAGAGACACAACATGGCTACAGAGATTAAAAAAATAACTACAAATAGGCAGAAAATAACCTGAAAGAGATCCAAAACGACAACAAAAAGAGTGAAAAATGAGCACAAACTGACAAAAACATAACATAAAACTGATCCCTTAAAACAGACAAAAACTAACACCAGGTTATACAAACTACCACAACATGATAAGAAGAGATAAAACAAATTGACATAAATAGATGAAAAATTACAGTGCACTTTTGGAGACTTGTTCATTCACTTTCTTGGAAAAAGTTGAGAAGATGAAAACCTCTCTCATGTCTTCACGAAGCTAAATCCTGGAAACAGGTTTAAATCCCTGAGAAAGAACAAAGTTTTCTACTCCACAAAGAGGCGGCCGGGGACTGAACCAGGACAGGCAGAACAAAGTGAACAGGTGAGATAGTTTAACTTGGCTCACTGCTTATTGGACACGGGTCAGGTGCTCAGAAAGCAGGTCACGGTCCGATTACACAGCAGACAGAGAAGCCAGAGCCATGCTGGGTTCAGTGGAGCTTGAGCCAAATGGGCCGCAGCGGAAAGAACAGTTTCCAACATCAGGTTCCTACCTGCTTTTCTCCTAACTCTGCTGAACGCAGGGGGCGCTCTGCAGCCTGCAAACTGTCTGTTCGTATGACTCAATGCAAGCTGGAAGCTGGGGGTTCTCACTTTGTGGTATTAAAGCTGGTTTTAAAGTTTCACCTGAGTTTATTTTTCATGTATGAACGCCCTCTTCCTGCCTCTGTCTCTTCAGAGGCATTAATGAGGACAGAGGCTCGTGTGGAAAGCAGAACTTGTATTTTATTGGCATGCATATTTCACTGGTTTTCTATGGACACCAACAATGTCTCCAACAAAGGCCGCGGCCAGGCTCAGCAGAGCAACCAGTGGGTGTAATTTGAAGTGCGTCAGCAGCTCGTGCAGCTTCTGCATCCAAAGCCAATTAGTCAGAAATGTGCATATGAGCACTCATTCAGTCAGCTTTTCACCAGGCTCCATGTGGTCCGCACAGGGGGTCCAAACCCTGTCGGGACCAGTGGTGGGGAGTACCCGACTATTTACATAATGAGAGGGAACTTGTGTCCACTTAATACCTCCACTTCAGGTCATCACAGAGGGAAGGATAGTTTCCTACTCCAGGTAAACCGGGCAATCATCAAACTGCTTTTTCATGTTTTTAGTGCTTCCTACCCGCACTCCAAAGGTCACAATGTCAAAAACTGCACCTATTTAATGTCTGTGATGCAGAGGAACAGAAACTAGTATTTGATCTCATTCTGATAATTCACTACAAATAACTTCGAAAAGCGCATTTTCCTTTTTAACTACATTTTGATACCAGGAGCATCATCTTGCTGTGATTCTCTCTGGGTCAAAATAATTTTCTGTCATTTTTCTTTTAACTTGCCAAATGTAAAACGACTTTTTCTTTTCTTTCTTTTTCTTTTTTTTAATATGTAAATCTCTTTGTACTTGTAGTTGTTGCCTATATACAGTCATGTAAAAAAGAAAGTTTTCACAGTCCTCTATGCAGTCCTGAGAAAGACTAAGTACACCTCATGTTTCAATAGCTTGTAGAACCACCTTTAGCAGTAATAATTTGAAGTAATCACTTTCTGTATGATTTTATCAGTCTTTCACATCATTGTAGAGGAATTTTGGTCCACTCTTCTTTACAACTTTGCTTCAGTTCATTGAGGTTTGCAGGTATTTGTTTATGCACAGCTCTCTTAAGGTCCCACCACAGCATTTCAATCAGGTTGAGGTCTGGACTTTGACTGGGCCACTGGAGCACCTTGATTCTTCTCTTTTTCAGCTGTTCTGTTGGAGATTTGCTGCTGTGCTTGGGATCATTGTCCCATTACATGATCCAATTTCAGCCAAGCTTTAGCTGTCAGACAGATGGCCTCACATTTGACTCTAGAATACTTTGGTATACAGAGGAGTTCATGGTTGACTCAGTGACTGCAAGGTGCTCAGGTCCTGTGGCTGCAAAATAAGCCCAAATCATCAGCCCTCCACCACCGTGCTGACAGCTGGTATGAGGTGTTTGTGCTGATATGCTGTGTTTGGTTTTCTCCAAACGTGGTGCTATGCATTATGGCCAAACATCTCCACTTTGGTCTCGTCTGTCCAAAGGACATTATTCCAGAAGTCTTGTGGTTTGTTCAGATGCAGCTTTGCAAACCTAAGCCTTGCTGCCATGTTCTTTTTTTTTTAGAAAGAAGAGGCTTTCTCCTGGCAGCCCTTCCAAACACGCCATACTTGTTCAGTCTTTTTCTAATTGTGCTGTCATGAAGTTTAACATTTAACATGCTAACTGAGGCCTGTAGAGTCTGAGATGTAGCTCTTGGGTTTTTCAGTTTCTCTGAGCATTTCATGGTCTGACTTTGGGGTGAATTTGCGGGGATGTCCACTCCTGGGAAAATTGTGGCATTGTGTTAACACACACGCAAACTGCCAAAACATCTGCTTTTATAGAGGTGCTCCCACTTGCTGGTGATCAGTTATTCAAGTACATTTGATCAGCAGCACCTGGCTGCTACTTACTCTCTTAATTCCTAAGAAAGTAGTCCTGTGAAAACTTTTTCACATCGCTGTAAATACAATTTCTGTGTTTAAAACATGTGTAAAATGTATGTCTCATATTTCCACAGAAAAGTTTAATAACATTTAGTCAAGAAAAGTAAAAAAATCTTTGGTCACGTAGTTTACCTGAAACAATAAACTGTATAAAATATGGACACAGCCACACATTGTTTAGTGAAGTGAATGACCTCACTGCAGTTTTCAGCTTCCAACCATCCAGTGGGCCAAACTGGACCCTCTGCCAGGTTGGTTCTGGCCCCCGGCCCACATGTTTGACCCCCCCTTGTTTAGAGCTTTTGGCTCACAGGGAATAGTTGTACACACACTGACCTCATTATTTGAAACTTTGGCCATGTTTAATATGAGCATGCACCTTTATAACTGTATATATATGAGAGGAAATAAAGAAATGCTCCTTTAAAGGAAGGTTTGGACTCCCTGAACTCCTCATAAAGGCCCCCTGGTGGTCCCCGGCCCTCATGTTGGGACCCCGCTGATGTGAAGATGAGGCTGGAAGCACAAACTGGAATGTTCCTTTAAGTGGCAGAAAATGCGGAGGGAGAGGCGGAGCTGCCGCACAGCGCTGTCACTACACCAGTTCTGCGTCTCCGTGCGCTGCTTAGAAGCAGATCTGCGAGCAGCGGGCGCGCACTGTAGGGAGATGAGCCACGCTGCGGGTCCCGGAGCAGCAGACGAGCTGGGCAGACCCGTTCACTTCTCCTCCTCGACTCTTCTCCTCTCTCTGCGGGACATCTCACACCGTCCGGGATCATGCTGTTCCTTCATACGGCTGAGTTATCATCGCCTTATTGGATCGCAGCTGAGTGAAAGAGAAAGTCCACACTGGATCTGAACCCTGCGCACTTGTCTTGTTTTTTTAAACTTTGCCACTGTAGATGAGCTACTTGATTTCTGACTAACTCCAGCGGATTTTCTGGCTCTCTTTTCTATCCCTACATATTTTGGACTATTCCCGCAGCAGAGGAGAAATGTTGGTTTTATTCCTGGTCAGTCTGGCCGTGTTGTCAGATGCAGGTTAGTGTGTGTGTGTGTGTGTGTGTGTGTGTGTGTGTGTGTGTGTTTATGAGAGGTGCTGTCCCTGGTGCAACAATGTCACAGGGACAAGTGCAGCAGTGCAGAACTCCCTTGAATTTTGGGGCAATTTAACCTCTCTCTGCTCATCTTTAAGTTTGGATTTCTGTCTTATTAATTATTAAATAAAGGTAATAATAATCAGCTTTCATATTAACCTCCTGGAGGAAGAGAACAATAGAGGATGTGTCCGATCCTCAGTGTTTCACTTTCAAACAGCAAAGATTGTGATTTATATTTTAATAAACGAGTAATTTCTTATTAAGGGATCTTCAAGTTCCTGTAAAGCCTGCCATGTTTTGCTCTTTTACATCCTTTTAAACAGCACAGAGGAAGAGTTCAAATAAATTATCTTTCTCCCCTGGTCTTCCCCACCTACAGACTCTTACATAATTCATCAGGATCTACTGTCTAAAAAAATCCACCTAAAAAAAGTGCAAACATCCAATAATTCATCCTCCATCCAAGTTTGATATGAGCCCATCTGTGGGGTCTTCCACTTGATAAAAATCAGGGAGAGCTCCAGGTTTTAAGATAATAAATCCACTTTGGAAGATGACACTCTGGGCCTGAGGGGTGGAGGGGTGGGTTGTAAAGCGTCTGGAAGGCGTCTGAATGCTGCTCATCCTCCCCAAGCTGCCAAACTTTATCTGTGTCAGAGTCCACGCTGGCTGCAGTCCGTGGCAGGCAGGTGCACAATGCCTCCATTATCCCTTTTTGCATAACATTTCCGATCGAGGTAAACCACTTGACTTGTGTATACACACACACACGCTGAGACACCCTTATTCTCAGCTCTCCCACTTACTCTCAGACATGCTACAACTTTGAATCAGGTGTGTCTGGTTGCTATTCTCTGGTTAATTTGGGTTTTCTTTTTGGTCCACTGACACCAGAAACAAAAACTTAGCCCACCTTTAGTTTCATACTTTCTTTTTCCATTCGGTTTCTGTTTGTATGAGAGCCCAAGCAAAGAAAGAAAATGACCTAATGTAACCAAAAAGAGATGCAAATCAAAGAGAAATACAAAGTAGCCATAAAGGGATTAAAAATGCCACCAGAATGAGATGAAAAGTGACCACAAAAGGACAAAAACTGCCACAAAGAGAGACTTTGTATGTTTAACAAACAAAATATTTAAATCTGACTGTATAAAGAAAATATTTAAAATTTTGCTTGTAAAATGTACCAAAATAACAATTTCCTTTCTAGCTGATCTGATTAACTCATCAATTCATATTGAAGAATGTGTCATTTTTATACTATATCAGGTAATATGGCCAACTTTTAGATTTATTTAAGTCAGAGATTTCACCAATCTCTAGTTGTATGTAGCCATGCACATGATTTGGGTTTTATTTGATCTGGTTTTAGGATCTTTGAAATGTTTCCCCTCCTGTTTAACTCCATTCACTCTTAGTAATAGCCCAAAAGAAACTGCTAAAATTGAAAACTGGTTATTATTCAGAGTTAATTGGACTCTGGAGAGACACGTTTCTGGTATTAATAATGATGCAAGCATCACAAAATTTACATTTTACTCAAATAAATCCCACCTGCATGACCAGATGCTGCAACAGGTGAGATTTTTGAATGGACTGACCCTTTAAGTTGAGGTGTACTGAGTGCCATGTGCACTTGAGAGAGCTGTAATGTCAGGCCATGTTCTCATAGTAAACGTTTCGTCTCTCTCCATTCAGGTCTGTCGGTGGCGATGTTTCGAGCAGGTGTGGCCCCTCGCTGTGAGAACCGGGCCTGCAACCCCCGCATGGGTAACCTAGCCCTGGGCCGCCGGGTGCTGACGCAGACCTTCTGTGGCAACAACGGCACTGAGCTCTACTGCTCCTACTTGGACCCCGACGCCAACCTGGCCTGCAGCGCTGCCAAGTGCGCCAAATGCAACGCCGGCCTGCCCCATCTGTCCCACCTGGCCGGGGCCATGTCCGACTCCTCCTTCCGTCACCCGAACACCTGGTGGCAGTCCGCCGATGGCGTGGAGTCTGAGACGGTGCAGCTGGACCTGGAGACGGAGTTCTACTTCACGCATCTCATTGTGGTGTTTCACTCGCCGAGGCCTGCTGCCATGACTCTGGAGCGCTCGCAGGACTTTGGGCGAACGTGGAAGATGCTGCAGTACTACGCCAATAACTGCAGCGCTGCCTTCAGGCTGGAGGAGGGAAAGGCAGGTATCGGCCAGGATGGAGCCACCTGCACGTCCAAGTACTCCGCCGCTTACCCCTGTAACCGTGGAGAGGTGAGGTGATGCTCTGTGATTTATGACTTGCAGTTTTTACTTTCAGACCTACACATCAGTCATGCAGCATGGTAATTATGATATATTCTATTGCAAACCAACTCAAGCTCCTTATTCCCACAAAACCTGGAAAAAAGAGGTGAAGGTGAACATGCAGAATCTGTAGGAAAGGGGTGAGCAAAAGCTTATGGCCTCTGTTTGTAGTTCTAGTGACCAGTGATGCTTGAGAAGGCTTCAATTGCATGTAAGTAAACAGTACATGTTTAGAGCCAAAGAGGAATCTCAAAACCATCAGCTGTCGTCTGACTGCAATTCTGCAATTTAGGTTTTTAATTTAAGCTTTTTATCTGTATTTGTAAACAATGACCAGCGCATGAAATGGGAAGTTTCTGCCTAGATGCACCCAGGAAGCACCAAAATGTTGGCCATTGTCCCCAGAGGCTGTCATCAGACCATATAGACCAGATCCAGGATCCCATATTGACCTGCATATAGAGTTGGCTGCATATAGAGTTGGCTGCATATAAAGCTAATGCAAAGAAGAGAAGCCGAGCATATCTCTTACATAGTATTCAAAGACAGGGTATTTTCATCTCCTCTTAACACTGAAGCCTTTATAGAAAAAATCCCCTCAGGTGCTGCCAAAACAGCCCTGAAACATCGGGACATGTACACAGGACCTTTGGGGGTTTCCTGTGGTGTCTGGCACTGAGACGCTGGCAGCGGGTTCTTTGAGGGGCGGGGCTTCTGTTGATTGGGCTTGTTCTGGTGCATACTGCAGATGCTTGATTGGATTGGGATCAGAGGATTTGGGAGGCCTGGGCTCGTTCTTGTGTGATGGGCTGTATTTTCCTGCTTGGGGAGACTGTTTCTGTTAGGAAGTGCCATTACAATTGGAGCGGGATGGTGGGCTGCATCGTCCTCAACTGTGTTTAGCTTGTTCCCAGCAGAACAAGGTTATTCACTTTCATTTTCAGTGACTTATTCTCCTTCCTCTATGACTTTCATATGCAGCTACTTTCTCTAATTCAGTCACCCAGTCCTAAAAAGAGTCTAAGTGTCTTCCGGCCCTTTCAAATGATTTGGTGTCTGACAGTTTTATCAGTCTGGGTCCAGTGCTTACAGTCAAGTAAACCACCGTACAGTCTTCGAATAAATGAAGCTTTGGACAAAACATAAATTGAACCTATATAACATTAGCAATGTTACTTTTCTAGCAGGCTGCAGAATCCTTTAAAGCAAGTCTCTGTAACCTACCTGGGGTCCAGTTTGGGAGTATATATCATAATAAACACAGGTATTACAGTCTGTGATGTTTATTTTCATGGTTGAAAATTAAAAGTTGATCTCAGAGGGATTTACAGTTTCTGTGATGGGCAACACTTTATTCTAAGTCACTCCTCTGACACTCGCCTCTCAGTGTATTGCATTCTCTGTGTGGAAGGAAGCTTCTTGTTATTATTGGTGGAGTCCACCTTTGCTTCACAGGTTTTAAATTGCAGCAGCACACAAGGGACTCACTGGAATAGATTTTTTATTTTTTTTGCTTGGAGTGGACATTGTGCAGAAAATAAAGGCTGCTACACAGCACATTTTATCAAATGTGAAAGACAATAGTCAGCCATGAGGCAGCATTTCCCACGCATAGACTTCACTTGGATGGGGCACCAAGGTATGTTTGGCAACTTGTTTTAGCATTTTTTTTTTTTCCATTTTCATTTTTGTATCCATCTGAGAGATTGACACGAGCCACAGTCAGTTTACCAACAGACAATCCGCTCGGTGGTTGCCTGGTGATTCCATTGAATTTTTTCCTGTCGGAGACCGGTTGCAAGTAGTTGCAGCGACCAACTGGTCGCTCAATGGTTGAGCGTGCAATACTCTCAACCTCTAGGCAACCACTTTCAATCACAAGGTGATGACACAGGTCACCTGGTGGGAGGCAACCTTTCTCCAAACAATCGCAGTCTGACTTGGACTGACTGCAATCAGTCTCAGACAGATTGGTAGAGGTTTGCAAATAATTGCTAACTGTCTTGATGCACTAAAGACACTTTGAGGACTGCAACTGACTGCAAGTGGTCGCAGACTTGGTCCCCGACTTCAAAGCAACCATTTCAGAGGCAATGAGATTGCAAGTTCATTACACACAGTTACTATAATTTGTTTCGCGGTCTCCAACCACTGTTTTCCCTGGTGTAACTGTAGCATCACTGGCCGGGTTGCTGTTGTGGTGGTCCTTAATCCTGCTTCTTCAAAGATGATCTCGTCCTGTGGTTGGACAGACTCCAACTCTGCTACCTTGGTCTGCATCTGGAGTTGGTAGTCCTTCTCCTGTGGTGCAAACTGAACCTACACCAACCAGAACCTACAGCAGGTGGAGAACTGGTTTATTGTGAGTACCATTTGTTGTCCAGGACGATGAAGTTGGGATTCATTCTGAAAGCCCTCAACACAAATTATGTGGCAAATAGAATATTTGCATCTATCTAAATCTGTCGGAAACTCTGAGGTTTTTGTTTTATGTCAGATGGGTCCTTTGATGGTCTCTTATGGTTGTTAAAACAGCACGATCCAGCAAATTATCCAGCCAAATATTTGCTTGGTTGCTTGTTCCTGACAAATAAGCAACCCAGGCTGCATTTGCTGCCCCTTGTGGTCAAAATGCATCCTGTCCAATTTATACACAGTAGGTAAAAAGGTGACTTAGAGAATGAGATGTGATAGTGGTCTCAATTAGAGTAACCAAATAATAGGTCTGAAATCTTAACGATTATAGCTTTAAGGGCAAAAATAATCAATCAGAGAAACCTCATGAAAGCATAGGCAGAAGTAGAAAAAATAAACAGTAACATACTGTACAATAAAGATATATAAAAGCAACAGTTTGAAGTTTAAAGGCTCTACTGTAGATAGATGCTGTTTTCCTCGACTGGCCTGCTTTCTTTCTGGAAGCAGTTTTGATGATCAGATTTCTATCAGGTCTTGAATTCCCACCTTTTCTCTCAGTCCAAACACCGCCAGCTTGCTTTGAAAAGCAGATTACCACAGGTGGAAAGGAGCATGGATACACCTGCAGGGGTGACTGAGTTTCCTGCTCACTGTGCAGCTTTTTCTTCCTCCATGAATGAAGTGCTAATGATGTAGTGTATGACAGGTAAAGCGTGCTACTAAACAGCCGGTTCTGCAGTGCAGCCTCCTCATCATTTCCCCCTCCTGTTGGAACAAAGTCAGCTTTTTCTGCACTAAGTCACGCAACATGCAAGAGTCACACAGCACAGTTAGCACGCTGACCAGAGGGAAAGCAGAGCACGGCCAGGTGGGGGAAGCTTTGTGAGTGCATGATTGAGTGTTTAATAGGCGTACTTTGACTGTAGCACGAGAGGGCTTCCTGCACTCCATTGATGTTTAATTGAAGCAGTGTGTGTCGGGGGCTGCTCTGCAGATGTGTGCGGAGGCACATGCCAAACCCGGTGCTGCTCCGGGCTCCCTGCAGTGCTTTCATATGAAATATGGACTCTCTGCTACTATGAAGTGTTTCTGAAAGGCATTCAGGCCTTTGTGTGTGAATGTGTTGGCATGTTTTTCACTCTCTGCCTCCTTTTGTGCGTGAAGGTGAGAAAATAGCAGCTTAATTTCTGTCTCCTGTTTCTCTCTGGCTTGTTTGGGTGAGCCACCTGTGCTGAGAGCGTGACCTCTTTGCCCTTTAACCTCTCCACTGATGACCCTGAGGTTAAAAGAGGTTAAGTAGTGCACTGACAGACCAGCTGCTGCTGCTCAGCTGTTCACACTGTTTCTGCCTCTTTGGGTTTTTGCTGTGATTCTACATCTTCTGTAATGACAGTCAAGGTCACGACATGACATGAGACATTTTCTCAAAGTGGATTCATGAACTCATCACGCAATGGGACAGTTATAGTGCTTTGAGTGCAGACCTCTCAACACATTTCCATTTGTTTTGCAATTTAGTTTTCAACTGAGATCGTGCTTTAAGTTAGCTGCACAAGCCTTTAAGTTCCAAAGAGGCATGAGGTTTCCTTCCCAAAGTCTGACTTGTATAGACCCAGCTGCTCGAAAAACATCAGCTGCTGTGCCCCTGTGGGATCAGCGTCCTCCTCTATCACCACAGATGCACTGAGCTTCTGTTAACCGAATCATCAGCTTGAGCTTGGCTGTCGTTGCAGTGAGTTGTTGCTGATCTTCTTCTTCTCCTTCTTCTGGCTGCTCCCTTTAGGGGTCGCCACAGCAGATCATCTGCCTCCATCTCACCCTATCCCTAGTATTCTCCTCTGTCACACCAACCCTCTGCATGTCCTCCTTCACTACATCCATGAACCTTCTCTGTGGTCTTCCTCTTTTCCTCCTTCCTGGCAGCTCCATCTTCAACATCCTTTGTCCAATATATCCACTATACCTTCTCTGCAAATGTCCAAACAGTCTCGGCCTTGCCTCTAATCTCTGCCACCTCCAGCTCAGCCTGCTGATGTGGGTGTTTATTTATCAAACTCTGTGACTTAATTTCACCTATAGTTGTAAAAGTACCTCAGTAGGATTCAGCAGAGGGGGCACAGAGATCTTTTTGGACAGAGCTGGACCCCCTAGGCTAGCCCATAATGCCCGCACTGATCATATTTGATTTTCCCAAGATGTCAAGGGCCCCTGTTTTTTAGTTTAAATGTTCATTTTTTGATTATTCAGCTCAGAAACAACAGTTTGATAAAGCAATGTTGCTGCACCGTTTGCTTATTGGATATTTTCATGACGTTTCAGCTGCATATTGTCGTCTTTATTGGAAAGAAATTAATGTTTAACTGTCAGTTACCATAATTAAGAATCGAACTTTGAATCCTTTTTAAAAAAAAAAAAAAAAGTTAAGCCAATTTACATAAATTTACTTACCATCAGTTACCACTGAACAGACATGGCATTGTTTGTCATTTGTGAAGCGAAAACAAACATTTTTTTCTGCTTTTTAGGTGTCACATTGGACTCTGAGCACACTTTCTGGACTTTTTTCAGGATATTATAGACTAAATCATCCATCCATTCATTTTCTTCTGCTTATCCAATTCAGGGTCACGGTTGGGCTGGAGCCTATCCCAGCTGTCACAGGGCGAGAGGCGTGGCACACCCTGGACAGGTCGCCAATCCAGCAGAGGGCTAACACAGAGAGCGAGACTAGACTAAATCAACAAATGAAAATAATATTTCACTGCTGTTTTGGATCATTTTTGCAGCATAAACCTTTTGGCTTCACAGAGTGCTGAAGAAACAGATAAATGGTGAAAAATACCATCGCACTGAAATATAAAAGCAAGACAATTAACAAACACATCAGCTGAGTGATTTAAAGTTTGATTGCATGCATGTGTGTGATTGCTGTGTGTTTCTTTGGCTTGCATGTGAGTGTCTGAGGCTGTGTGATGAGATAAGTGAGAGCTGTGGTGAGTCGGGCGGGGGGTCATAGCTGGGAGCGATTACAGGCAGCAGGTATGCTCAGCTTTCTTCTTCTCTTCTTTCACCCACAAACATGAAAGCATGTCATCTCATGCGCTGAAAGCTTTTCGTGTTCACCTGTAATGTGGGGAAAAGGTGGTGTGTGTCTGTGTGTGTGTGTGTGTGTGTGTGAGAGAGAGAGTATTCAGAGCTCCTTGTCTTATTTATGAGGTCAGCTGGGCTGGAAGAATGTGAGTGTTTATTGTCCAGACTGACCTCCTTAGGGAAGAGAGAGAGGCAGACCAGCCAACACACACACACACAAACACACTCACACACAGTCAGCCGTGCCCTTTCAGATAAACACTTACAGTCGGCTCTCCCTCTGTCTGCTGGGAAGGAAGTGCTGTTGCCCTGATGGATGTTGGTACTGTTGGCTAGACACCCATCCCCCCTCTCCGTTTGCCTCCCCGTCTTTCTCCTTCCATCAATGCCCATTGTGCCTGTTTACCAGATTACAGTCCACAGTGCTTTGATGGAATTAGGCCTGTTAAAGCCAGGCTTACTTTATTTTGCAGCCTGAAACAGGAAGAAAGGTTTTCAGTGGCCCACAGTGAACCTGCTGCCTCATAAAGCCGGAAATTTGTTACATAGCTTAATGGCAGGTGTAAAAAATTCCCAAGTAGAGTATGAGGTTTCAGCATGGCATATCCATTTGGTCTCTCTGCTTTCAGCTTCCAAAAGTGTATTAACAGTTGATATCCTCCACAATGGAAAGATTCTCAGACCATATGCACACTAAGCAAGTTATTTATGTCTCAGTTTGAACCTCCTTCCAGCCTAAAAGTGCAAATTCATGCCATATTTACACATTATTTGAAATGTTTATTGTAGCCAATGCAGTCATATTTACACAGACGTGTTTTTTTTTTTTTTTTGCCAAAATGCATTGAGTGTATCCTAAACAAAGTTATATAACGCATTTCTTATCCTAAACAAGCTCTGTAATACCAGATATATGATTACTGTGAGATGTGTATTGTTTCAAGATGTTCTCTCGTAATTATGTTCTATCTCACCTTTTGTAAACACACATTTCCACCAGCTATATTTATGCAGAGCTCAAGTGAACGAAACAGGGATCAGCTCATGAAAGCACTGTTTTTCAGTACCCTAAATGGTTGAAAACTGCAGAAAACAAAAAACCCTTAAAGACCCGTAGGACTCTGTCTGACTCAGTTGCCATACAGGGCAAATAGTTAGATAAACAGCAGTGTCATCTGTATATTTGCAACATTCATATTTTACCTCCACATTCAAAGGAAAACTATGAAATAATGAAAAATGTAATAATAATAATTATAATAATAATGTTTTCCAGGTATTCACAGTTTTTACTTTCTGCTGCTAAAGCATTGTTCATCACGATTTACATAGAATACTGTGGCAACAATCCTTAAATGACTGGTATAGATGAAAGTGACAAGAACATAGGCCTACAGAATGGTCAGCAACCTCCTGTCAATCTCTGGTCGCTAGGGAAGAATGTGTATTCCCTGACCCGTTGGCGAGTGGTTGCTGGAGGTTGCTGGCAGTCGCTAGGTGAAATGAGTTGCAAAAAAATCTCCTCGTGATTGCTTTGGTCACGATAAGAAGTGGTCTCAGAACTTGAGTTTTCAAGTTTGAGTTGCCCTCATGACTTGCTCTGTTCTAATCAATAAAGGATAGTAATAAACAGTTCTTGAACACAGACTTTCTCTTAATAGCAAGTCCAACTAGGATGTCCAGACAATGTTGAAGAAGTATTTGCAGCACTTGGTGAGGTTATGCCCTCGATGTCAGGGCACAGCTTTCATTTTGGAACTCATTTTCACCCAAAACTAGACACTGAAGCATTGAAATGCTTGCCCAGGCTGTGCTCTCTGCAGCACATGGAGTAAGATAAACATGGGTCTCATCAGCATATCTGTGAATGTGAATATCTTTTCTCCAGGGGAAAGACAATAAGGCATGATAATGTAGTAAAACTCCAAGCAGAATCTGTTGTGTGAAGGACTCCAAAACACTGATGTGTGTTGTCAGCGTATGTTTGCGTGCATGCCACTGTGTGTGCATGTGTGTGCTGGTGTTGCCGTGGTGTTGCCGGGCTGTCGCAGGCCTTTTGTCCGGCCCTGAGTTATGTGGAGCTGCATCTCCATCCCCGTCTTTGTCTGGCCCTGCACTCCGTGCACTCCCGCGGACCGGCGCCCCTCATCCTATTTGTCGTGTTCTCTTAATTGCGGACCACAATGCTGTGACCCGGTGACCTTTTCCAACAACAGAGAAATTAATAGTGCTCCTCCCATCACACTCTCAGGCAGTCATCCAGCCAATCAGCGAGCAGCATGGGGGCTTTTCTTGAACCAAAGAAAAAACACTCACTCGCACACATAAACACACACCACTCACACAATGATATCAGTGACAGCTCGGCACACTGCAAACACACACATTGCTTTCACAGTGAGAGTTGGGGCCGACACCAACTTTTTCACCCCGACAGCAGCAGCGGTGATGGTTGCCAGTGGCAGCAGTAGCCATGGCGATGGCAGCCCATAAAGGGATCTTCAATTTGAAGGATGTCCAGGGACTAGACAGCGTAAAGAGGTGGGGGGAGCAAGTGGGGGAATACACTCATTTAAGGGTGTCCAGAACTCACATGATCATGTGAGGACATAACCAATGATGGCAGGGTGTAAGGTCAAAGTTTGGTACACGAATGAAAGCAAAACAAACCTCCTTTAACATGGCAGATGTGGTGCCACGGCATCAGATTGTGCTGCTAAATCCACCGTCTAATCCCTCTAAATCATGAAGTGGAGCTGCAAGAGCGCAAGCATCCAATCAATTCCTTTTTCAGTGTCAGATTTTTTTTTTTTTTTTTTTTTTTTTTTTTTTTTAAATATTATAAA